>BLKR01005215.1:0-85000 GCA_011170035.1 Teleogryllus occipitalis
AAGGGAATGCATGATAATATAGGCCCAACCAGGTACACTGTTGCTGTTCCGTGACGGAGATAGTTGGAACGAAAAGTTGCATCGTAAAGAGTCCCTTGTTGCACTCCTCTGAATTCACCTTGTCAGAGTGCACGGGTAGAAGCTGCCGAGTCCAAGCAACCTTGTTGGAAGAGTTGGCTATCTGCTCGGCATAAGCGAGCAACACAGGTTGGAGGATCCAGCCTACCGTCATGACGCATCCGGGCGAAACTGATAGAAGGAGCCGGCCTCCCGTGTCGGCTTGCACAGCTATACTGGTTGAAGGGCCAGCCGTACGTGTTGCAATATTGAAGCATTTCTTATTGGTGTTACAATTACTGATCGTTGACGGGTATAGGATGGGTTATACGTAGTACTTGCTATTAATAGAATATTCATTATTTTTGATCCAACAACAGATCTGTATATTTACCTACACAACCAGACACCGTAAAAACGGAAATAATTGCATAAAAATTATGCATTTAGTGATAATTAAATTTCACAACAAGCCTCAAAAGCCTTTAAATTCAGCAGTCTGACTGTTATTACGGTAGATATACATACATCACATCAATATGCCTGCATTGTTGTTGAATGAAAATGTTATATATATATATATATATATATATATATATATATATATATATATATATATATATACACACACATACATACATACAATGAATATTCTGAAACAGCATGTACCTAAAAATAAAATATTAGAATTTAACATTAAAATATTTATTTAGTAAAATAAAATGTGTAAAATATAACGTAACTCACAATAGAGTGAAATATATTGACATAAACTTAATAGCTAACAAATGATAATGAAACATTGATGTACCACTTAATCATTTATGTGATCAGGTGGATTAAATACACAAGGAGACTAAGAACATGTTTACAGTCATCAGTAATTATTTCAAAAATATTTTATAACTGTTTCAAAATTATTTTAAAAACGTTTTATAACTGTTTCAAAACTATTTTAAAATTGTTTCACAAGTACATTTAAATAGCAACTTTTATTACTGATCTCCCAAAAACAAATTTAATTCACATTTATTTTATAAAAACGCCAAGATTTATTTAAATTATGGCTAAATATGCGGCTGAAAATTATTTTCGAATGTATTTGTTGTTTATTTCTTTTAACCTTTCATTTTACAAATTTAAAATTCTTGTTTTATGTTTATATTAATTTTGGTTACTAAAGGTTCAATTCTATTAGTCCCTTCATTAAACTTTGGGTTCTTGCATTCACTAGCACAAAATTCATCTACATAAAATTAACACTTAGTTTACAATTACAATGAATTCATAAATAGTTTACATACTGTTAAAATCAAAAAAGTATATGGAAGAAATCACCAACATAAATCATATTTATATTTTTTACTTCTGTTATTTCAATATCTGTAATGTAAATGTACACACAAACTATAAAATCAAATCAAATTAGTTAAATTAATTTAAAAACTGGAATTAAAATGTATTGCCCAGCATTGATTTACCTGCTGGGTCTGCAATTTGAATCAATCTCATTGCTTAGAAACCTCTTTGCCCATTTGACAATGAATAAGCTCATTGGCCTGCATTTACAAATCCTACACTCCCAAAAAGTTAATGTCATAACTATTGTTATTATCACCTGAATGCAACAATAAAAAATTGTGGAGAAGAATGTGCACTCAATAACAGCGAATAAATATAGTGAGAGGTCGGGATAAATCATAATTTTAGTATTGTGTAAGGTGGGAGAAGACTCATCACTTTAGCGTGGGACGAAATGATTGGCCTTCATTTTATTGGATGAGTCAAATAATAAGTTTTCTTAGCAAATTAATAACCAGTTCTGAAGTGACTTTTAAATTTGGCAAGTTATTTTGTTAAATGCATACTTTTCTGGATTGCTTCAAAATTTAGGATTATATTCTCCGAATACTATTGATTAATTTCACACACACATAGATCACTACTCAATATCACTGGTAACTGACAGTGATACAAGGGAGGGGAAAATAATAAGGTGCAGACTCTTAGTCTGCTTGCATGCAAAAAAGTAAAATAAAATATGTTATAAAACCATGTATATAAAAAAATAAAATAAAAATACATATTTAATTAAATTTTGTAAAATTGCCAATACCAATTCAGAAATTGAAAACAGCAGGATTACCTCTATTGAAGTCATTAAATAATGTTGAAGATATTACAATGTCTTTGAAATTAGTGTTTGGACATGCAAGTGTGACTGCCAAGGAAAAATTATATAAACCAATAAATTCTAATTCGATTTAAAACTTCTATGAAATTTAAAGAAAAAAAATTGTGATTCAAGAGTAGAAAATGCAGAATTTGACCTCACATTGGCTCAGATTTCATCTTACAAATATGCTCCAATTACATCTGGTGAGGTAGTAGAATGTTCAAAAAGATTCATTTCTCACAAAAGGATGAATTTGACTAAGTAAAATTTTGAAAAATTGTATAGTGTTCCTGTTTCAAAAGACAATGAAAAAAATACCAAGCTAAAATTTGATAGTGCATTTTTTGTCAAATTTTATCTGGCATATGTATCCAGGTTTTAGCATTTTAAAGGGCACGAGAATCATGTCTAGTAATATTGAATTGTTTTATTTCAAGAGGAAAGTATTTTGTTCACTTGGCAAGGGAAATGTTTCAGAAAATTATCAAGGTCAACACTATTACAACAGTAATGACATTTCTTTGCCCAAGAATCATTAACACAATCTGAGATATTTTTCTTTGGTAATTTTGAAGATGAATAATAGCCAAAATCATTGCATATTTGAGAATGCAGTGTTATCCATACTACATGAAACAGCACACAGTGGAGAACCCTAAATTATGAAAGACTTGAAATCTTTTTTCCTTGGAAACCAAAGTAAAAATTAATAATCTTTCAAAAGAAAATTACAATTTGTCACACTCCATGAACTTGATTCAGAACTCTAGTTGTAAAACAATGTCCTGAAAAAACAGCATTTTGAAGTTAATGACACTTTTCTAGTGAGAATGTGTATTTTTTATATTATTCATACTCATTTGTAGTAATTCTGAGAGCACTACTACATAGTACACATTGAAACTATAACAGAATTATAACACAAGTTATATTACCTAATGAGAATTTTAAAATAACTTGCCTGGTCAACAATGATACACACTAAAAAAATTGAACCATTAATGTATACACATTTTGTGAATGTTAAATACGAATGAAATCACTAAAGTCCATGATGCTTGCAAAATTAGCAAAATGTATACTGGCATCACCTTCAAATACATGTTCATGATCGTGTCATAGAATTCAATAGCCATTTAGAATTAACAATATCCATGAATATCTGTATCGATGAACCATCACCTGTTTCAATGACCAATTTCCATCACCTGTGCCAAAATCTACCTGAAAAATAAAATTAATACAATAGTATTTGAAAATATAATTAAAGTGATAATTATTGAAAATAAAAAAAATAGAAAGTGTTTCACAGCCGTTGTTTTGAAGAATGCATTATTATTTTGTTCAATTATTTACAGAACATGATAGGCTTTAGTCTCAATTTAAATACAGTAATCAAAATTCTGTACACTTATAACATATGGAAATACTACACAACAATTAATTCTACAATTTCTAATTGCCATTAATGACACTTGAAGACTACATTAAAATTATTTCAATGAATTGGCAACATAATAAATATTATTTCTTTACATTTTAATATGAATTTACAATGCTTAATTGAGTATTAAAAACTAATCAAATAACTTAAACTTTTTTAATAGGTAAATAATGAGTTTGGAAGTAATTGAATTCTATATCCACTTAACAACATTAGAATTTGAATTGAAAGGATTCAAACCGATGAAGTAAAGCGAAATAATTGTTCATCTTGATCGACGTAAGCTTTTAGAGGAATTTTACAATTTACATTTAAATAACTTTGGGCTAGATTCATGGCCAAGATTTGTAGGTTATGTCCAATTAAAATGCACATAAACTAATATATGCCTTTCTATTATTACAACGCATGACAGAAGTATATACGTACCTAAAAGTTGCAATTTCATTCCATCATTCTCTTTTAATCTTGGTTGACAATTCTTGTTTGATTTCAAATAGGCGGTGTAAATGAAGGTATCATTTTCTTTCGAACTTCATTCGACCGTTTACTTCCAATGAAATAAGATTTTCACTTCAAAGAGGTATTTTAGACTCTGTAGTCTGGCACCTATTAAAAGATATTCACCAATATCCTTTAGATTATAATCCACACTGATGCAGCACGATAAGTTTCAATACAGTACTTACCAGTGAACTCATAGTACGTTCAACGATTTGCTTTGCCAACGACGTATTTTTCGACAACAACAAATTGAAAACTTGCACAACGATGCGCTTTTCGCCACTTCGAAGAAATTTTCCTGAAGGGCCAGTCACTCTCTTTGCCCTTCCAAAATGAACTGAATAGAATGTACTCGCAGGCCGATCGGCGGCGCGACGCTGCGGACCAACAAGCCGTGTCACGCACATGACCTTCGTCAATCCCCGGCTGATATCAGGCCCTTATCGCACAGCAACACGCGTGCAGTTCGCACTGTCTCCTTCTTCGTTTGCAGTAGTTTTGATGCAAGGTTAATTTAACAACCGATGGCTCAAATTAGTTCTTATGTAGTGAACCTACACTTGTACTTCTTTAAATCAGAATTTTTCTTATGATGAACAGATAATATTGGGTTGCGGTCACGTTCCAGCCAGGTTCGGCGCGCGCGAGCAACTTCCTGTCCCCCCCCATGCATTTCCAAGTGCCCGCCGAATGCCTTGGGACTGGTAGCTGATAAATATATAACGTAATTAGTCTGTCTTTCGATATTTATATTTACATGTGTAACAACGCAGACGGAAAATAATATAATTATTAAAGTTTGTCTCAAACTTCGTTCCCGTTTTGTGCAATAATGACAGATATGTTTTCTTTGCTTGATAAAGTCATAATTATCGCATCATGCTTCTATGCTTCTATTATGTAATTGAAATAATATATATATAAATATATATATATATAACACACACACATACACACACATACATACATACATATGTGTGTGTGTGTGTGTGTGTGTTTAACAGATGTTGGATGTTTTTCAATCTATATTTTCTTCAATACGTAATTATCTGACAAGGTATCTGGCTGCTGTGGCCAGCTAGTGCTCTGCAACATGATTAGGCTTGATGAGGCCGACAGGTCCGTTTATGAAGCAACATCAACCTCAGAAATCACAGGCCGATTGGTCCATCAATTATAATAATAATAATAATTATAATAATAATAATAATATAATAATAATATTTTATTGCTTATAGACTTACACAAAGTATCAAGCAAAGTCTGTCTAGTAATTAATTTAAATTACAGGAAGTTAATTACATATTTTTACTACATGCACTTACAGTAATAATTTACAAATCTACATTATCTTAATAATTTAAATGTTAAAAATATATAATTGATTAATATAAACAATTAAATTAAGCTATAATAATAGGATTTAAAAATCAAAATTACAGTATCAAGCAATGGCTTATAGACTATATCATAGTCTAGTAATTAATTTAAATTACAGGAAGTTAATTACATATTTTTACTACATGCACTTACAGTAATAATTTACAAATCTACATTATCTTAATAATTTAAATGTTAAAAATATATATAATTGATTAATATAAACAATTAAATTAAGCTATAATAATAGGATTTAAAAATCAATTACATATCTTAGCATGATCAGTAATAATTCAAATAATTTACTTGATAGCTTACATGGTTAGTAAAGCATGCAAGTGCTCACAATAAACATTCATATAATTTACATTTTAATAATACAAAGTCACATTATTTCACTAAGAGTAGCATTAACAAAGCACTGTATTATTATAAACTAGCAGATTATTATTCAGTGGAAAAAACTTACAATTAGTGTTGGTAATTCACATTATCTTACAGTAATAATTTAATTAACTTACAATAACTTGAATACATTAGTTAATAATAATTGTAAGTGCTTACAGTATCATGACATAATTACATTATTTACTATATTACTAAGTAGTACATTGTCTTATCGAAACTGAGTAACTGGTACAAGAAGTGGTCACACTTGTAGTGGTACATGGTTTTAAAATACAGAAAAGTTAAAGCAGTTCAGTTATCCTATATGGACCCACACTGATGAGATGACGTTTAAGCAATGTTTTAAAGTATTTATCATCAGCTGATTTTACGATGACTGGGAGATTATTAAAAAGCTTAGCTGCAATGCAGAAGGGATCTTTATTAGTTGAAGACTTGTTAGTGTATATCCTGTGATAGTCCCTATGTCCTCTAGTATGATAGTTATGTATTTCTTTATTACTCACAAGATATTGATTCTGATTATTTCTCAATAGGAGTATTACTTTGTAAGAGTAGAGTGCTACAACAGTCAGTAATTCATATTTAATAAAATAATATTTACAGGACTGTCTTGGATTCAGCTTGAAAATGATTCCGATACATTTCTTTTGTAGGACCATCAATCTATCCGTATTCTTTTGTGTTGTACCTCCCCATATTTCAATACCATATTGAAGTTGTGAGAAGATTGTGCCGTAGTATATTGACAGAAGTGAGTCTGTTTCCAGGTATCTGGAAAAGTATCTCAAGAGGAATATATTTGAGTTTATTTTATTACAAAGTGTGTCAACTTGTTTATTGTAAGTTAGGTTCTGATCTATTAATATTCCTAAAAACTTTTGGCAATCAGTTTGATTCACTGATTCCTTGTCTACTTCCACTTTTATGTTTTGGTATTGGTAACTGTGATGAAACTTGGAATTGATTAATACAGTTTTATCAACATTTAATTTCAATTCATTTATGGACAGACAACTTTTAATTGATTTTAAAGATTCAGACAGATTACTTTCTAGATGACAAAGATTTTGTCCACTGCTTATTAATGTCGTATCAACTGCATAAGAAATCACAGAGAAATTAGAAGAGCTTGGAATATCATTAACATATATTAGAAATAGCAAACGTCCAAGCACAGATCCTTGTGGAACCCCTGTGGTAATTGTATCAAAATTTGATTTAACTTTGGATAAGAAATTTTCAGATTGCCAGAAGATCTCTGTACATTGCTTACGCCCTGTAAGGTATGATCTAATGAGGTAATTTACTCCACCCCGTATTCCATAGTAATCTAGTTTTGTTAACAGTTTTTCATCAGATACACTATCAAATGCCTTTGAAAGATCAATAAATATACCTGCTGTTTTTTTATTTGATTCCAAGTTTCCAATGATTTCATAAATAAATTCTACAACAGCAGTGGTGGTGGAGAAGCCTTTGCTGAAGACATGATGTGATTTATTAAGGATATTATTAGATTGAAGAAAACAATTAAGTCTTGCTAATATAACTTTTTCATAGAGTTTGCCAAATACTGAAGTTAGGGTTATAGGTCGATAATTCCTAACATCCTGTGTATTATTATTCTTAGCAAGTGGTTTTACAATACTAACTTTTAGGGATTCTGGGAAAGTGAATACAGATAGAGATGAATTTATTAAGTGAACTAATACATTAAGAAGAGCAGGTTTACATTTTTTAAGAATTATTGAAGGTATTTCATCATTCCCTGACGAGCAACTATTTTTGAGGGAATTTATCAGTTGATTAACTTCATTAGCATTTGTATGATGGAGAAACATAGATTTTGAAGTTCCAGAAGATAAAGTATTACTAGTATTACTGGTTACAGTGTCCTGCTTTGAATTTAAGAAATGGCAGTTAAAGGTCCTACAAATATCAGATGGATTATCTAGAAGAATGCCTTCATGTAGTAGATGTATGTTTTTATGAGTCTGAGTTTTCCCATCGTTAATTATGTTCCACAGTGTTTTAGATTTGTTTGTTGAGTTGTTGACTTTATGAATTAACTGATAAGCTTTCTCATTCATCAATTTTAGTCTATATTGTTTTTTATACTGTTTATACTTCTCATTATAAAAGGGGTTCTTAGTATATCTGAACAGTTCATACATGTTTTTCATTTTATTTCTAAGAACAAGAATTTCATCAGGAAGCTTAATTTTGGGTTTCTTCACTACATTCATTTGCCTCTTAATAATAGGACATGCAATATTCAAATGATAATTTAATGAACTCAAGAACAAGTTCCATTTCTCATTGACATCATTACTATTGAGTACTTCAGTCCATTCCTCTCTTAGGAGACATTCATTTAGAAGATGTAGTTTAGTATCCCTTGTGTCACGGGTGAATGTGTATGTGGGTAGTTCAAGACTAACAGAGCAATTTATTATTTCAATGATTTGTGCAGTGTGATCAGATAGATGAAAATCAATATTATGAGAGGAGTTTTTATTCATTTCAATGTTTGTAATAATGTGGTCTATGGTGGAGCTGGAATGGGTTGTAACACGTGTTGCCCCTAACTCCGCATCACGAAGATTGAAGCTCTTTAGTAAATCGTGTTGTTCATTGTGTTCAATATTAATGTTCAGATCTCCCATAATAATTAACTTGCAATTGTGGTTCCCTAAGAGTTTAGTTAAAAGTTCTTCTAACCTAAGTAGGAAGTCATTAACACTAGAATTTGGGGATCTATAAATGCCTAATATTTTTATATTCCCTTCCATTGTTTTTATATCTACACCTGCTACTTCAAAAGTCATTTCAGTACTTATGTCTCTAATCCAGTCTATTGAATTACAAATTAAGTTATTCTGCGCTATTATTGCAACACCGCCACATGTTCTCTACAGAAACATTCATGAATTTTGTAGTTGGAGAAGTGAATCTTATTAATTTCATTATACTTAAGACCATGTTCAGTAATGACTCCTACATGTATAGAAGTTTCTTCCAGGATTGTCTCAAGTTGTTCGACTTTGTTATGCGTGTATTGAATGTTTTGATGGAGAACACTGAGGACACTATCTTTTTTAAATTTCCTATCACAGGCATGTTGTCTTAATTGCTAAACGTCAAGGGGTGTCTTCTTCTTACGTGTTTGCCTGAAGTTGTAAGAAGAAGTAATGTGTGATTGTTGTGGTGATGGTGTTGAAGCCACTACAGAAGCAAAGGTTTGGGAAGGTTGACGAGGTGTGGAAACCCCCATGGAAGCAAGGGATTGGGAAGAATGACTAGGTCCTCGAGGAGTGACTGAAAGGGGGGATTGAGGTTTAGGTAGTGGTGAAGGGGTGAGAGTGATGGAGATGGCAGATTTGTATGTTTGTGCCGTGGCAGGATGTGGAGAGATGAGTGATGTGAGGAGTGTGGAGAGATTACGTTTCCCTTTAATGGAAAGATGCAGACCATGGCGAGTAAAATTTGTTCTGTCTAAGGTTCCAAGGTCTGCAATTTTAATGTGTGTGTTTCTAGCAAGGAATATGATTTCCTTGTTTGTTTGGTGGATTTTAGTGTTGTATTTCGTGGTGTCATGTCTGAGTGGCAGGGTCGTCATGACTAGATTTGTTTTCTTGGTGACCTCATTGAGTTTTTTAAAGTTTTCTTGTATGTTAATTGAGGCACCTTGATCAATGTCATTGACCCCACCAATGACAACTACTGTGTCCCTAGTTGTGAAACCAGACGTATGACTGTCGATCTCACTTTCACATCTGCCAACTTGGCATTGGGTTTAAAAAACCCTAGGACCTCATGAGATGGGAGTTTCTCTCTCAGCAGGGAGGACATGTGCCTACCGTGGCTGTCTGCGAGAATAATTATCTTTGGTTTACCTGAGAGAGTGTTTGTTTTCTGTGTGTTGCTCACATCGTTACGTTTTGCTTGTTGAGTTTTGTGAGCAACATGAGATTTTGGGAGGCGTTGTTTGGGTTATGAGGGATGCGGATTTTGTGTATTTGTGGTGGCTAAAGGTGTAAAGCGGTTTTGGGAAGAGAAGTTAGGAGGAGGAGAATGTGTGTATAGACGCCAACTGGACATTTTGTTTGTGTTACCGACTGTGGTCCAGCGGTTCTTGTGTTCATGCAAGACCTCTTTTAGCCTCTGGTTCTCATTCTCTAGGGATGCAATGTATTGATGGGCTGCAAGATCTTTGTTGAGTGTGGAAATTATAAACTCGTATGACCGCATGTCCATGTTGAAAGTAAGGTTATGTGCTCTTAGCTGTTATACACACTTAAGTTTCCTAATAAAGGAATTGAATTAAGTAAAGTAATGAAACAATAACAAGGTTTACAGTAGATGATCAGAATATAATAAAGTATTGATGACTTACTTCCAATAGTAATCTACGATCCCTTATAGGTTAATTTATGTCTGTAGGCCTAAAAATTCACACACGATCTCAAGCGAATTAAATTAATATTAAAACTCCAACAAATAGAAAGAAAATCTAGTTACACAGAGTAGTCACCACTAAGTAAATATAAATGAACACAGGAAATAAAACAGGAAATATCACTACACCATGCACCACTATAAGATAACTTACGATGTACACACGAATGGCGTGCGGAGAGGTTAGCGGTGTGTATTTCTAAAGTTTCACGATAATTAATTAATGAATTAATGTACACGCTTACTAACAATTATTGGCGCTGTCTAAGATATTAGGAACTGAAATGTTACGACAATTACACTTGTTAAGATGAGATAACTGATGAGAAGACTTTTTCTATAGAGCTATCAACACACGTAACCTACACCGCCGCCACCTACACTAGCTTCCTTGTAGTCCCTTGCCACTAGATAGGCCTGGGCCTGTTCTTATTTGAATTGTATTTGAATTTGAATTCCGCCATGTCAGACCCTCTCTGGGCCAATAGCGTCGAAGGGCGCAAAGGCGCGGCGCGCGAAATCTACAGGCCGGACAATTATGAACATGCTTTGTGTGTAAACGAAACGGTTTCATCTGAACGTTTTTGCGAGAGCGTTTGTGTGTTATAGCCGTTTTAGCGTTTGTGTTTCTCGAAATGCCCTAATTTAGGCGTTGTTGGGTACCCAATTGCCGATACAACCAAAATAGAAGGAGTGAACAGCAATTCTTTAAGTTTCCAAGAGATCCTGAAAGGTAAGCGATATGAAATGCTTAGCATGGTTCTATAACAATTTTTCATGTACTATTTAGTGACATAGTAAATTAACTATGTCACTAAATAATACATGAAATTAATTTAAATAATGTAATTATATGTGAGGATATTGTAAACACAATTATTATGAACATCCAATGTATTGAAGTCATGAAAGCACTGGTTGCTTTAATAATCATGTAATTTATAAGTTATAATAGCTATATTAACATTAAGGTGATTTTGATATAACTATAATAGCTCAATAATACATTACTAATTTTATTACAGGTGTATGAAATGGTTATAGGCAATTGGGGACCCGACTTTGGCATCTAGCCCTTGGGAAATTCTCATAAGGTTGAGATATGTATGTATGGAGCACTTCACGCCGGAAATGTTCACTGCAGCAGGCAGACTAGCACATAATGCGGAGCCCATAATTTTTGCTGATGTGCGTCCTGAGTTGCCGGAGGGAGCACTCAGGTCGTTTTTAGAAGGATTACCACAAGAAAGGCGTAGGTTTTTTTTTAAGCAACTAGAAGGTGTAATAAGAAAACTTTCTTTTTTAATTTAATTAAACATCCTATTTTCTTTTGCAGGCTCTGCTCTACCTGCTCTGCATGTAGTGGACAACATTTCTCCCGAGTTCCCCGAATGTTCTGGTGAGTGCAAATACCTTTTTAATTGAAGATAAATGTTTGCCCTGTGTTTTGTGTGTCAATAATACCATGTCTCTTTGTATTGCAGATCCTTCTACACCTGGCGGAGAAGTTCATGAAGAACATGAGGAAGGGGACATTTCTTATGTCCTCCCCACATGTTCTAGTGAGTGAAAATTCCTTTTTAATTGAAGATAAATGTTTGCCCTGTGTTTTGTGTGTCAATAATACCATGTCTATTGCATTGCTAATACCATGTGTATTCCAGATGATACAGCAGAGGCCAATGCTCTGACGGAGGAGGACATGGCAAGACCTGAAAACATTGGGACCTACTATGTTGCTGGCTACATTGGCAAGTGCATGGTAGGGGTTTTGAAGGACCAACATTGCTCAATATGCCTAACTGCGATTAAGAGTGATGAGCCATCCCTGGGGCAGATGTATACTCAAAGTCTGGAATATGATCCTCATAGTCCAGCTTTGATATATGCAAATAAGCAGTTGTGGAGTGCGGTCCAAATGGCCCGAAATCTTTTTGTGTCAAATTTTGTTGAATCTCGAAGTTTGCACTCAAGAAGCATAAAGGGTGATGTTGTTAGTTTCCTAACAGCAAATTTGGACTATAGCTGGCTTAATTGTCCAGATCACAGTTGCAAAATGGTATCCGTCATGGTAGACACCATATCTAGATTGGTAATCAGGGCGTATTGCTGTGATGTAAATATGCGGTTATTGGAAGGGCATGCATTTTTGTAGATATTTTTTACCTTTTTTTCAATTTATTATTTATTTTATTAATTGTTTAGTATTATTGAGGTTCAGTGTTTGTATATATTTTGCATTTGCTTCATTTTTAACTGTTGTTGATATTTAATTTTTGTTTGTGTATATTAGTATAGTTTGTATATATTAGTAGTTTGTAATATAATTTTATTATATTAGTATTCTGGCCTTTGGATTTTGATCCACGATCCATTGAGCAATTAGCCATGCTTTTGGACAAATATGTGGCCTGTGATATCGGAATATTAGTGAAACCTACTAAGTCCAAAAACTCTGCTTTGAGATAAATGAAGTTGAAGTAGAATCACGTAATTTTTTTTTTACTTAGTTCATCACTTGTACTAGGTAGGAGGTAAAACATGTTTATTGTAATGCAGTTTAATGTGTAATATTGCGTTTTTGAAGAAAGCAAGTAAAAAAAGATAGATTTTGTGGACTATTTATGCAGTTTCTTGTTTATTTATAAAACTTATCAATAATATTAATTTGTATTGTACCTTAGTTGCAATTTTGATAATAGGCTGACATTTGACGTGTTGATAGCTGGAATGTCATCCATATATTTAAAAAAATAAGGTATTCTGCCATGGCTTCGTTTAGAGCTTCTACTGAATTGGTTGTAGTATTTTTTCCTTTAAATGAAAGAATCCCTTGATGTGTTATCGGATATTCTTTGTGTTGATTCACCAACATTTACGGTGTAAATTAATTAATTAAATCATTCTTTAATAGTACGCTTATAAGTAGTCAATTGTTTTCTTCCAAAGGCTGACATTGCTTGATGTTTTGATTTGATTGTTGAGATTTGTTTACGATTCGTCAAGGTTTTGTTCCAGTGTAATAATTGCATTGTGGCGTTGACAGTTTGCATGTGTTTGCTTTTGTGATGTATTTTGTAGAGAACATTCGAACAGTGGGTTTTGCTCACTTGTTCTGAAGTAGTTCACAGGTTATGCCGAATTCCGAATCGTTGCTCATGTGCCCCAAAAGACACACACGTACATTAACTGGATGCAGAGAATGAGAAAGTCAACGTAGAAAATGTCAGTTTTGTTCTGCTTTGTACTTCCCATGAGAGAAATTCTGCAAACTCTGTGTTGCTTAATAAGTTTAAGTAGTTGCTAAATAAGTTTACCTTCGAGCAATATGCCAGAAGTAATCAACTTTGTTTATAGATGATGACACATCAAAAAACTTTAAAAATAATATCTGTGAGTATAATAGTGCTCTTTCTTTTGTGTCATTTGGTGTATTATTGGAATATGTGGGCAACCACATTGCCACTTGGTCACGGACCATACGTGTGTTCAAAATTTTGGGAACTACACATCACAGAATATCTTTTGGTTATAATAAAGATCCAGACAATGCAACATATTGTGGAACATTAGCCTTAGAACAGTGTTTTACATTTATCTCAGATCTCACCGTCAAATTTTGACGGGTTCTCACTAGTTTTAATAATGATGCAATATTACAGAAGTAATGGTCACTAGTTATATTTGGACAATTGTCAAAATTCATGGTTTCAATATTTAGTCAATGGCAAAGTAAAATAATCTTTATGTCTGATTACTTGCTCACATTTATTTTGTAAAAAATTGTATTATTGTTTATATTGTGTATGACTATTTATATAATTTAGAAATAAATATTGTGTTTATAAAATAACTTTTTATTTTGCACTCCCTGGACAATAATTCCATTCAGTGACTTAGGATTCCAAATCCTAATATTTTAGTCTTCCTAATTGCCAAGCGTATTTTACATAAAAATAATGTATTCATTTGACGCCATTTTGAAAACAACTTCATTTTAAATGTCCCGGTCGTCAATACGCGCCACCTCCATTGGTAGAACGCCCTTCGACGCTATTGGCTCAATCGGGGTCTGAGATGGCTGCTTCCCCCTCCATGAAAATTAGAAATTTGAATAAGAGCCTTGGGATTAACATTGAGTGCCGTCTCTATTAGTATACTCTCTGGACCTCGACATCACTGCACCACCTCAACGCCAAGGCCACGAGCGCCATTGCAGTTCATCGCGAGATCACTTCAGTTTATGAGGAAGTCACGGCGAAAGGTGACAAAGTGCGCACGGAATTTATTTTTTTGTTTTCAGTCACTTATATTTTAAGACAATCAGTATAATTATTTAATAAGTAATCAGTCAATTGTATTTCATGTCATTTTAAGTGTAGAAATAACTTGTTTTATATTGCAAGCACGTTCCACGAACTAATTGTTTGCATCTTCACGTATGTAGGTTCCGTCAATGTGAAAAAATTATTTTACAAATAACAATAAAATCTATTAATAAAAAAATTACAATCAACACGTGCAAATAAAAATACAATTATGGACGAAGAATCTCATGATTTTTAAAACGTATGATTGTTTTTTTATTTTATTCAAAATCAGATCATATGAAGTTGTAAAAACATTACATCCTTGATTCGAATTTATTGTGTTATTAAATTATAATTAAAATTACATGAAATACAATTTACTGATTACTATTAAATAATTCTACTGGTGGTCTTAAAACGTAAGATACTGAAAACAACAGAAATTATTAACAATCAACAACACTAGTTAACAATACTAGCATACCCATGCGAGAACTCTTACATGTTAAACCCCACCATAATTTTTCCTAAGGGTTTCGTGAAACTGAAACATGGGAACATGTGTTCCGTTTCCATCATAATTCCATCCACAATTAAGTACGCAATACTTTTATATCACGGAAAATTGTTAAATGAATGGTAGCACAACACGCATCAGAAACAATATTCATCGGTATCAAGGAACCGTAATTAATAGTATTTCTAGTTGTTGCTGCGAGAGCATATCTTGATACAATGCGAATGCGAACTATATCAACTACATTAACACACACATGTAAAATATTATTGTAATATATTGCTAAATACACGTGTCATTAGTTCCGTACAATTTCCCTCCATTTATTTTACAAATTATTCTGGGGTGCCCCCGCCCCCCACCAGTATTCTCTGGGTACCGCGTCATTTAAAATTTATATTTTTTGCTTTATTTAAAACGTAGATAGTGGTAAAAAGATCATTAGAGATTAGATATATCACCGTGTGATAAATATAGCAAAAAATTAACAAATTAACAAATCTTTGTGCAGTTCCAATAATACACTGATAAAATTATGTAAAATCACATTTACGGTAGATCCATATGATTACATCATGAAACAATTATACATGGAGAAGATATATTTTGACAATTTTTTCGAGCAATGGGAGATTTTTATTAAGTTGTTACATTTTATTAAAGATGTTCGTGCCTCTGAAATATTAGCCAGGCATGAAAATATTTTTTTATTGAGTGAATCAGGTTGTTTGGTAGTGCACACTATTGGCGAAAAGGAAACCTGTATTTTTTATTTCTGAAAATACAATAGAATTGCAAATTTCAGAGCCAGAAGAAAACCCCACGTATTAAAAACCTTGGAACTTGGATTCAGACTTTTAGAATATCAACCTGCCACACTATTTGCTTCGTCATATTGCGTGGGGTGAAAATCCATTAAATGGCGACCCATGTCCAATATTGGATGTGGCTTTATGGGCCATTTCAGTGGTTCCATTTATTTTCACGACTCCCGCAAAATGTACCAACTCTACATATGAAGCTCTCGGCGCTTTTCAACGCCAACCAGTCCCTTTACACCTCTTTCTCTACATTGTCTCTTTTGTACGTCTTCGTCCCCGATTCTATTGCTTTTCTTCAACTCAAAAAATGGATTATTGTTACATTACAGTAGTGATACGAAAGTTCTGTTGTGCTTCAATGCATTATGGGCTATGATATGAATTTCCCGCCCAATACTAATTTTATACGTAGGTCATTCAATAATGAAATAGACAAATCGGTATGGAGAAAAAACAGTTGATAGGACAAGTTTGGTAATTTTAGGACTTTGAGTTGGCATCACTGGAATGAGCCTTGACCATCTGGATGATTAGCATTGTTATGTTCATAACATCAAAATTAAGTTGAATTACGGCGAGTTGACTTGAAAATTCCTTATTGATTAAACAGCGTACTCTGATTCGTTTTTTACTTGCTAAATGTGAAAAAATAGCTAATATATTCTCTAGAATGACTTAAGTATATGGTGAAAGTGGTATGAACCGCGGGAATATTTACAAGTGAGTAGAACAGTTAAAAAATAGTCGATTTGTATTTGTTTCGATCAACAGCGTACATTAAACAGCCAATACTACTCAAATATGTTTTTGAACGAGGTGAAGACAGACATAAGAGAAAAACGTCGTGAATTTCGGAGGAGAAATGTAATTTTCGAACAAGACAACACACGTCCTCACACTGCTGAACAAAGCTGTGAAACCATCGACAGAATTGGTTGGGAAGTACTGCCCCATCCCCCTTGCAGCCCTGTTTGATCACTACCTTACTTCCATTTGTTTGGTCCAATGAAGGAGGTATTACGTGGAAAGAAGTTCTAGAATAACGAAGATGTCAAAAAAATTTGTGGAAAATTGGTTCAAACACCAAGATAAAGAGTTATTCTCAGTCGGTGTAAAAAGCTGGTAACCCGTTGGGAGAAGTGCAGAAATGTTGGTGGGGATTATATTGAAAAGTAGGAAACGTCCTGTTTTGTAAAAATTAACGTTTATTTCTCCAGACCAATTTGTCTCTTTAATTATTGAATGCCCCCGGTAGCTTAATATAGCGACCCATTGCCCGCCCGTCCGCGGCAAATTCTGTTCCTCGTCCTGACTAGCGACTTAATGACACGACGAAATAAATTTGTTTTCTGGGACCTGAAGGTCGTGGATCTTTGTCAGGGAAGCCTATTTGGATTACCATGTAAACTGATGTTCTCCTTTGAAAGCATTAAATTTATTCGTCCACATGATACAACAAATAAATCCATCCTTCGCATCTGCCCAATTCAAAAACACATATGACGTGGAAACTGGTGTGGTTGAAATATATACGACCTGAACACTGGTATGGTTTGAAAGTACATTTTACCTCCCTTCCACGTATTTTGTATTCTCTGGTCATATCATTGATTTCCACAGCTATCGAATTTACCTTCTGTCCTGATTCTGGGATCCCATTGGTTTCTACGAGCAAATTTCTCGATTTCAGAAATCGTACACAATATCCTAACGCTAATAAAAGCTCAGAATGCAAACATAAATAAACGCCACTTGGCTACTTATACACCGTATTCGGTCACATAATATATCACAAATAGAATTAATACAGCATTAAATAAGAATCTCCACCCAAAACTTACTTATCCCAATATCTATTAATTTCTCCTTTATTTTTTCTATCTGATAACCCACATTCTCTCTCTCGTATTATAATAAATTAATATAATAGTGTCTGGCGCAACAAAAATAGAGGTCCAATGAATTTACTCCTGGTTCATTAGCAATAACCCGAGTCCTCACTTCACATTCCCTTCTCTTGTACTATCTCCATTAAAATAAACAACGCGATGCCCACTAGAAAGAGAGAGTACGTTACTTACAACAAGCGCAACTTTTCTTGAACGATGACCTTGCTTCCCCCTCCCTTGAGCAATAAACAGTTGAAGGCAATAGCTCGAAACGAGCACCGATGACAACATTCCAAGCATTAAAAATTTGTTGGCGCGAAACAGAAGCTAGTCAAAGCTAGTTGCTTTCATAGTCGAGACCTTGTGTTCAGCTTCATGACCATTATCTAAAGAAATGGCTAAGGCAGGTCCAGGTCCTTCAAGGGAGGCACCTAAAACTACTATCTAGTGTCTCTGCTGTTGCCTACCCGGAGCGATGACCTTGGCCCCACACGTACCAGGTATGACTGATTTTCCAGAGGTTGGCGTTACTCTAAATACTCTAGAGGCCGACTTTGTAACTAATACCCCCACTCCCCTCGCATTTCTTCAATCCATCGTTCAAGAAAAGTTGCGCGAGTATACTTGGGTTTTTCTGGCGTGGTGGTTGAGGGTAGTATCTTCAAGATAGAATTCGGCACGACTTTTTGTGTCATTCTTAGTCCTGCCGCTAGGGTCGCTTGATCTGCAGCACTGCTTGATGCGGTCGCGATCATGCGACATCTTGCGGCGGGACTGAGAATGACTCAAAAAGCCGTGCCGAATTCCATCTTGGAGATACTACCTGTTATGTACGTGAAAAGACACAAGTCAACAATAACAATTTATTGATCAAGCCTTTTACAATAGTGATCCCGTTTACAGAAATCCAGTAGAGTAGTCCGTTGTCAATTGCCGCGGTGTCCAAAATCCAGAAGAAGTCCAAAATACGTGTACGGTCGTCCAAAATACCAGGAGAGAGCAAACAAGTTAACTTAGCCGAGTCACTTTTGGATCGCACTACAAAACTGTCTGTTCCTCTGGCCGGCGCGGCCCGTTAAGAAGCACTCCGCGCCGTAATCTCGCCTCGGGGCTGCTGATTCGCTCGCCGGCCGCTCACGTCCCATTGGCCGGCCTTCGCGCCGGCTTGTGGCCCTGCTGCCTTCAGTAGCCTCCGTCCCGCGCTGCCGAATTGGCGCGCGATACGAATCCTCGTATATCGCCGCAACACTACCCCCAGCCGCCACGTTAGAAAAACCCAAGTATAATACTGGATACACCGTTACCTCCCTCGCTCGCTCTCCTGCAAGCAAAGGTGAGCGCTGCGGGCCGCCACTCGGGTCCCTGCGAGCAGCTCCTACGTCATAATTCGATACCCATTACAATGTGCAGTCGACGAAGTACGACCAACCGCTGCTCAAGGCCTCCGCTTCTCTAGCCTCTTCTAGTTCCTCTGGACGGTGGAGGTTTAGCGCAGGCCATCACTTGCACCGTGCTCGTGGACAAAATTCACATGGATACAATTTATGCGGTTCTAGCACCGTATTCTCTGCCGTGGATTAGTTACATGTTCGCCTGTGTAAATCGCCTCTATAAGTTGAACCCAGCAAGCATGGGGTCATTAACACCATGTTCTATTGTTTTGCCACTTGCCGCATTCTCTCTACACTATCCTGCGTGATAACTACAACTCTTGTCTAAAATTGAACGAACGTACGATGTACAACGCTATCTCGCGTATGAAAATAAGTGTGTACACAAAGTTATTATTTCCTTTGTTTATTTCTTGGGTGATCTGTAAACATGAATATGAATATGAAGGTCAAATACAGCTTTTGTATTTGCTGTTATATATATATATATATATATATATATATATATATATATATATATATATATATATATATATATGGTAACGTGGAAGGAACTTCCTCGTATTGTTCCCGGTAACAATAAATAAACTGGCAAATCCCTCCTCTAATGTGTGCATCTTCCGAAGAGAAGAGAATTGTGGTGGCACTCTTATGACACTGATGTAATCTCTAAAAATTGATAATAAATACGAATGGGTAACTGAAATCTAATAAATATATTTTTTTCTGTAAGTAGGTGTGACTGCTGTGTATAAATACACGCTTCTTGTTTATTTGTACCACTGTTCGCCAGAAGAAAACCCAAGTATTCATTTAATTTCCACATTCTGGAGTATATAAAATTACAAAATACGAAAAAATTCCTTCTGAAACGTAGAGTGTCAGATCTCGCTCTGCCGAATTTGTTAAGAAACTTTACAGGATCTTAGATGTTCTTAGGTTTTTATACTTTTAAGCTTTCGTTAATAACAACAAATGATAAAATTGAACAAGAATGTGAATTAGGTTTCGTAAATAATAAAATTACGGCGTCAAATTCTTGATCTTGAATACATAAGCTATGATACTTCTAAGTATGCAATTCTTGAATATATAAGCTATGGTACTTCTTAGTATGGAATTCTTGAATACATAAGCTATGGTACAAGGACGTGACCAACTTACAGACCACTTGAAGCGCTAGTAATGCTACATCTGTCAGTAGGGTCCATTTTCAGCATGGGGCAAAAGTATAGAGCTGCGGGACTGTGTTTTCTTTTAAATTAGTTATTTAAGGTCTCAACAACATCTAGGTCATTAGCGACCACAATTTGGTATTAACGTTATGGTAACCATGAAGATGATACGAAATGGTGATGATAAGGGGTGAAAGGACGAACACAAATACACACCATGCCCGAGGCGGGACTCGAACCTGCGACACTACTGCCTTAGCGATCTCGGCCACCGGGCCGACACTCTTATCAGACTGTGCTATAACACAGTCTCTCTACAGGCGACCGCACGTCATTGGCACAACCTTTCACTCCCACTGCCACTGCAAGAAGAAGTTCCAACGTTCCCCGCCGACATGGTCGGCAGATTCCCCTCCCTGCCCCTCCCTGCCCCTCCATGCCCCTCCATTCCCCTCCATGCCTCTCCATGCCCCTCCATGCCCCTCCATGCCCCTCCCTGCCTCTCCCTGCCCCTCCCTGCCCCTCCCTGCCCCTCCCCCTGCCCCTCCATGCCCCTCCTGCCCCTCCCTGCCCCTCCCTGCCCTCCCTGCCCCCTCCCTGCCCCTCCTTGCCCCTCCTGCCCCTCTCCATGCCCCCCTGCCCCTCCATTCCCCTCCATGCCTCTCCCTGCCCTTCCATGCCCCTCCCTGCCCCTCCCTGGGCCTCTCCCTGCCTCTCCCTGCCCCTCCCTGCCCCTCCCTGCCCCCCTCCCATGCCCCTCCATGCCCTGCCCCACCTCCATGCCCCTCCATGCCCCTCCATGCCCCTCCATGTCTCTCCCTGCCCTTCCATGCCCCTCCCTGCCCCTCCCTTTCCCCTCTCTGCCCGATGGAACCCCCTCCGCCTGCGGGGTTTTCCCCTAACCAGGTCTCTCCCACCTGCGGGGCACCGCCCCAGCCGAGGCAAGCTCTAAGGTCCCAACCGGACTCCCGGAATATATGGTAGTGTAGTGTATGTTAGTGTGTAAGGGGAGAGGATAGGACAAGAAAGACGAAGGAAAGATCGCGCTCGGTCCGTGGCCCGTTTGTTAGGGTACTGCTCTGACATTCGTGATCGAGATTCATTTATCGGAGAAACCACGGAAAACTACCGATCAGAGCAGACGGCCTCTAGAATTCTCCTCCAGACAGCGACAGGATTCGATCAAGCTAAAAATCTAACCTACGACCTAGGACCCGGTCAGAGGCGCTGCAGTGACATCAGAGTCATCACTGAGCTACCGCTCTCGTTTGAATTCATGTTCGTCACATTACGGGACCCACCTACGAGTCCTTATGGCACCCACCGATCTACGTTGCATCTCACTGAATATATTGCCTCCCTCGCTGACGCACACATACACACACACACACACACACACACACACACACACACACACACACTTTTATACATATAAGGCTGTGTTGAAAACAATAAACGTCAATGTCTTAGTGAACAAAAGTTAAATAAACCAATAAAAACGTTTTTAGAATGGGTTTAGGGGTGCCACAAACGCCATAAACATCCCATGTTCGACCTTTTCGCTCCTTTTTAGAAAATAACAAATAAATATTACTTAATGTTATTTTTATCAGCGGATTTTTTGCTGAGGTGGTGCCTACGTTACCCCACAACTAGTTCATGATCATCAAACGTTACTTATTTTACTCAAAGTGTGCCACAAGTATGCCCCAATATGGCCAATTTTACGTTAAAACCATAGTAATAGACACTATTCAAATGGCTACAGCTCCGTAAATTTTTATCCAAAATACTTTTAATTTAGATAAAATTAAAACTTGAAATCTCTACTTTAAGAACATTGTTTTGCACAATTTAACTATTTCACTGCAATCGGCTAAAATTCGGTGAGATGCTTGTGAGATCCCTCTTCTCGCTTATGTTTTCGCACCAAATAATCTCGTTCAGAGAACTGTCCCCGGAGTGTTTAGAAAGCCTCAAGAATGAGTTCGCGTCATATCCAGCGCAAAATTGAAATACACAAAGATACTGAAGTCAAAATTATTATGTACAGTACTTATCTTAATATGTGTGGTTTGTACATGTATTGTATACGCGAGGACTGAAGTGAATAGAATAACTGAACTTCATATTTACAATTTAATACTATTTTAAATATCATACTTATTAAGTTTGTAACTTAAAACAAATATTTAATATAAATAGAAATGAAACAACTAAGATGAACAATCAGTTAGAAACATTGTTAGTTTTATAAATCTGCTACGCTGAATGCTGCTTCCTTCCTTGGTTGCGTGATGCTTGCACCAGGAAATGTCAATAAATCATTAAATGAGGTTTTGAAATGCAAAAGAAATCTGAAAAAAGAAAAGGATGGCTTTTCAGAATGCATTAATGAGTGTGTCTCCTTCAGCTACACTGGCCCGGGCGGCTCGCAGTGCAGGCCGGCGGGCACGTAGATATGAGCCCTGTTGCATGCACCGAATCAAAGTGGAAACTAGTGATGCTAATGGTACAAC
Source organism: Teleogryllus occipitalis (assembly GCA_011170035.1). NCBI lineage: Eukaryota > Metazoa > Arthropoda > Insecta > Orthoptera > Gryllidae > Teleogryllus > Teleogryllus occipitalis. Next base: position 23,053 of record BLKR01005215.1, read on the forward strand.
AGCACAAACTTTCTCGCGTTATTGGCAACAGCTATGTAATATTGAAATATAGCAATTTTCGAAAAAAAGGAGCAGTACCAGAAAATGGAAGTAGCATCGTATTTCTTACCGTCCCTTATTATGTATGTGGAGATTTTTTGTAAAAAAAATTGGAATGGTTTTTGAGAAAAAATCGTAAATTTCAAGTGTAAATTACGCAAAAACTACGCGTTTATTTCAAACACTTGTAGCTGACCTTTTTTATAGAGCTAATTTTGTTCAACTGACTTTGTCTGAGGCCAAAGCCTACACCTTAAATTTTGTAGTTTTCATTTTTTTTTGCAATTTTCCAAAAACCGAGCAATACCCGAAAATGGTACTACTACCAGATGTTTTTTACCGTCCCGTATTAAACGAGTCGAAAAAATTTAAATCAGTTTAAATTAAAATTTGGATCAGTTTTTGAGAAAAATATTGTTTTGTACAACAGACTTGGTATGAGGCAAAAGTCTCTATCATCAATTTTGTACTGGCAAAATTACTTTTTGCAATTTTCGAAAATTCGGAGATTTCAACCTTTCTCTTAAACGTTCTAGCACTATCCAACAACAGAAGTTAATCAAACCAGAGGTATTACTGAATGGCACAGACTTTCTCAGTAATGTTTTCTAATATCCTTGGAGTGGAATGGATTTACGGTCTTGCCCCATCCGCTTGTCAGCTGCCATCTATCGTCAAAGTACAAATTTTTTACATTCTCTCGACTTATCGATTTCCTAATTGTAGAAACGCAACATTACTTAAAGAATATTGAAAAAGAGTTTTAGTTAGTTAGTTTAGTTAGTTCATTTTGTTCTAAAATGATGGAAAATCAATGACATGTCACAGATTTGCTTTTCCGGTCAGGATTTTGATTTTACTTTATTTTAGTCCCTTTGTTGGATTTTATGCCTTCATTTTGTTCCAAATAATCAGTAAGTGATTTTTTCCAGCCTACCTACGTTTGACAGATATCCATTATACTAAAAAAGGTTCAGTGGAAATGTCACGGTAGGAAAACTAATTTTTATAATCATATTTTTTTAAAGTTTTTTCACTTTTTGAACGCCGGGATTTTATTTGACTTTGTGAAGTGATAATGAGAAGAAGTGTGAATGTGTGAAGTGTAAATGAAGACGAAGGTCAATTCATTTTGTCGCAATTTAGTAATTTTCGCACAATCCTTCATGTGTTTAAGATGATAGATTTTTGCATAATTTTGAACGAGTATTTTGTATTTCAAGAAGTTCCAGATTTTTATGGGCGTTAATTGTTATAACCCCCTTGCACGAAATGACCAGACGAACAAACATTATTATTTAAAGTCTTACGACAACAAAATTTCATCCTTCATCCATTTTTATTTATTAATTTAATTTGAGTTTAGCTAAATTATTTCAGTATTTCTTTGTTCTATTAATTCCCAACCCTTCTCCATAGTCACAAAGAAACCTCACAAAATGCAAATATCTGTCATATCAAACGAAATAAAGCGCTCACGGCTCAAGCAGTTCTTTTCCTTTTTTGAAAAAAATATTCCGGCGTTTTGTTGATCCATTTTTCATTACATTCGAAAGCTCAGGCTTGGTAGACTGAAGCTTTATTACAATGGAAATTGAAGTGACTGGAAACGAAAAAGCACTTAAAGCAGCGATTCAAATCCACTTTATTATCTCAGGACGAAAGCGGGCCATGCTATTGAGAACGTCGAGCAATATTTTCGTCCTTTGATGTAATAACAGTCATTCAATGAAAAGAATGAAACAAAAGACTATTATTATGCCATTTTCGAAGTTAATATACATTCCAAATAGTATTTTCTCTTTGATTCTCTTTATAATTATATTTTCATTGACACATCCATTTTAAAGGTCTAATTCGAGGAAAAATATTGGCGGAATAGAAATGAATCGGTTACACATTTTATTAAAAATAAACGCATCAATTATATACTACAATCATAATTTGTATTTTAATTTGTTGTAACAAATGCTAGCTGGACCTAAGAGAAGCAACATTCACTCTGATATCATTTTATGAAAAACGGTTGAGTGTTGATATGTGTTGAGAGTTAATACGTGTTGGTTTTCACTTTCTCGCAGTAATAGTACGTACGTAGTATAGAGAAAATGTAATGCTGCAGCGGAAAACCGCGATTTTTCGAGAGAAAAACTCGTATTGTGAGTCTCTAATATCGACAAAATTGATCATTATTCTCCTGTATGTAGTAAGTCGGACAGAGAAAATATTGTACTGCTGCAGTGGAGAACCGTCATTTTTCGACAGAAAAACTGGTAGTGTGAGTATCTAATATCGACAAAATGGATCATTATTCTCCTGTATGAAGTTATCTTACTTTCTTTACCATTATATTAAGTTACCATGAACATAAGTGAAGTTACTTTCTCTACCATGATGGGCATTGTGAGTCCTTGGCACCGAAGAAGGTTTAAGACAAAGCTTCAACATCCGTCTGTCCGTCCATCCGACTGTCTGCTTGTTAACAATGCCGACGGTTAAACCATCGAACGGCTTGACCAGGCGGTGGAAACAAGGCCAAAACCTCAAATGGCTTCGAATTCAATTACTAAATTCCACCTAGAGATTTTCGAGGTCGCTAATTTCAAATCCGATATCAAAATTCCTCAAAACAACAGGCTGATCCAACATGGCGACCGCAAATGAGAAAATGTCTCCGACGAGATACATACGCCCATCAGAAATTTGTAATAAAATCTCAATCTTCTGAAATTTGCAATAAAAATTTGCTTTATTTATAAAATTATAAAATAAGCTATTGCCCGATATCAGTTCTAAATCGTTATACGCAATTCTTATTACTACAAAACCACGTGTACCGAACGACGCGTCAATTTCACTAATGAAGTGTACCGTGATGAGGTACACACGCCCGCAATTAATTATTAATAACACCTCAATCAGCAGCATTTTGCACTGAAACTTTGCATTATTTGTAAAATAATCAAATGTTCTATTGGCTGGTCTCAGATGTAAGTACTTATGCGCACTACTTATTAATACAAAATCCCACGAATCGAGCGTTTCCTTCATTTCAGTAACGCGGGTAATCGCGATGAGATGCCCACGCCCTCTGTAAATTAATCACAAAACCCCAAACTGCAGCAATTTGAACCGAGTTATTACTTTATTTATAACATTATGTAATACTCTATTGCCTAAAATAAATTATAAATCGTTATGCTCGAAATTGGTAAAAATATCCCATGGAAAAATCCTTGTCAAATTCACTTGGCTGGAAATACGATACATTTCCCTGCAACGTTTCAATACACTCTTACTTGAACATAAGTAGTATATGAAAAGTATAATCATCAGAAGAATATAATTTTGTAAGAAGAATAAAACGAAAAGCGACTGTCTTTATGTGTTAACAACAGACTTAAATGTAATCCAAAAATAAAATAAAAGGAATACCGGACGTATTCATCACATCGTAAATGATGGTCTTTAAACAAATGTTATAGACCTTCAAGGTAATTAATTCAATTTATAATGTTTTAATCGCCCAGAATATTCGAAAGCAACGGAATGCCCATGCCATCTCGTGGCGGAGAGCGGAACTTGCAGAGCAGCGGAACGCGTTAGTCTCTGAACTACTGAATTGTGGCGCTCGCACCGGTAAATCGGAAAACTATTACTTATCCCTCAGAAAAGGAGCCCTATTCTGCTCTACCTAAAACACTGTAGGGGTGCCTTAGTAAAAACGTATGATGTCTTTAGTTTTTATATCTGCAATTTTGTTAATAGATTTTTGTTTTAGTTTTTTCGGTTGCTTTATACACATCTAAGGTAATTAGCAACCACTACTGATTTACATCAGACATACATTTTATAAATTATAACAAACATAATTATTACGTACAATAAATTTTTACGGTAATTCAGATTATTTTATCAAGATCAGTAATATTAAAATAATTTAACACTGTTTTTTTTACTATGAATATTTTAAATAATTATTTAAAGTGCACATGGAAATGCACCACGTATGATAAATCTGTGCTTAGATGGCAAAATGATGTCACATTGTCATGACATGAGACACAAAATGACATTAGTCGCTCTTGATTGTTAATGTTTAGGAGGCAAAAGGTGCATTTCTCTTGTAGCTTATGAAAAACCAATAGTGGCAAATTCAAAATATTTATGTATCAAGGGCGTTAAGTAGTAGGGATGCGCCCTTAACAGCTAAACTGTTATTACTTAACAGTTAACGTTTCGTAACTATTACGCAAAATAAAAGTTATTTCGTTTATCCTGTTATTGGCTGTTATCGGTTGAAACACATACAACTACCATCTGCTGGGCCAAATCTGAAATACTGCAAGCTTTTGTGGCAACCATTTAGCACGATAACAGCTTCATTGCAGCTAATCAATCGTGATTAGACAGTGTTCAAATTATATATTCATTAATATTTAATTTATCCTTTTTACATACCGTATGCCACAATGTTTTTTATATTTTAGTGTATACACTACAGTAAGAAATTTGTCCTTTAAATTAAATCCGTCCAATATATTTCTCAACTTATTTATGTCCCACTGCTGCTTATGTGAGATCAATTAATATTTCCGAACGTCTAATAAAATAAAATGAGTTGGTTGGTTGGTTGCTTCCTTGCGTGACTGACGTGCTCGGGCTGTGCTCCAATATTTTACTAATTTTGACTACTTTCTTACATCTTTCAAGTACCTTTTGTTTTTAAATTATTTTCTTTACTTGTTTACTTGATACAGAAACGCTGAAAGAGATTTATATTGTCCGAAGCAGTGGAAAAGAAGTAAATAGTTATTGGTTTAAAAGGCAGCGTAACGGACAAACGTGCATTTAGACGAGTTCAAAGACTTCTAATACATATTTGCCGTACAAATAAATTTACATTTGCGTAAAGATTTAAACAACTAGTAAAAGTGTTGTGATAATTGTGAAAAACATCAAAATTCAAAGTTTCGTCTATAACAGTAACGGTAAAGCTTGAACTTTGTGTTTTCAAATTCACGAATATCAAAGTGGTGAATTTTGTGACCTTTAAAGAGGTAAAGTATAGTAATCTAATTGTATTTATTAGTTCGCAGCTTAGATCTATTAATGTAAACACATTCAACTCTACTCGCAATTAACCAATAACATTTAAATACTAATTAGAATCACATTACTTTTATTTTTTAAATAAATACGTAATTTTTTTTTTTATCTAGGGCTTTTATCCAGCCAACAGCCGGTTACCCTTAACCCGATGGGACGCATATTCGACCTTACACTAGACACCAACACACTTGCGGGCTCCTCTGATCTGGGGTCAGCAGAATGCGAGGCTCTCCGCGACAACACATACATACAATGTCAAGGGACAAACAGCCATGCCCAAGGCGGGACTCGAACCCGCGACCCTTCGGACCGAAGCGCTGAGTCGGTACTCGCTCTTAGCCACCACGGCCATCCAGGTCGGCCAATACGTAATTTAAATTAAATAATTTAATACACGTAAATTAAAAAGATAATTTAGGAAACATTTTTACACATTATAATCTGATTTCTCATCTATTTATTTATTCTCATATTTGCCACTCATTTTGATACGCATTCGTGATATGGCTACTATTCGCCATACACTTTCTACTCTGTATACTCTCAAAGCCGACCTTCTGAAAGCCTTCACTCACGTAAACAATAATTTAGATGAACATATCCGAAGGCTCGAAGAGGTCGTTCAAAACTCGGTTGGACAACAATACGCAATACCGCAGAAACTTTCAACCGTCCATCCGCGAAAGCAAAAACACAATCATCACAACCAATTTATTTATTTATTTAGTCAAAAACAGTCAAAAACTGTATGTGACGTATGGGGGAGAAAATCATCTGCGCACGCTTTCCTGAGTTTCAGAATCCCTTCCCAACAATTTAACTATTAATAGTTGAAAGATAATAATAATAATAATAATAATAATAATAATAATAACAACAACAAATTTAAAAAAGCGAGAGATTAACATTTCAAAAACTAGATATTTTCGTTGCCAAATTATAGAAAACTTATTTTTAACGGTAAAGAAACGAACAGACTTGATTTTTCTGTATTGTTAACAAAATAGAAACTCACCCTAAGCTATACTACCACTACAAGCAAAGGAAAGTTCAACAAAACGTGCGCATAGTGAAGCTACATTTACAATTTATATTACAATCATGACTCAAAACACATTTGCTGTGTTACATTATGACAATTATTTTCCTTGCCTTCCCAATCCTCACTACCCCTTCCCATAATCGACACGTCCACCCACAAACCGACGCAAACAGGCTAGCAAGCGCAAAGAAACAAAGATACGTAGAGTTGCGCAACCTGGCCCACAAGTAAACAAGGACATTCCCACTGAGTCCACCAAAAAGGTACTAATTTTAGCAGATAACTATGGGCGACAAATCTCCTCCCTACTCAGTGGGAAACTCCCATCCAATTTCACTGTCATGTGTGTGTTTAAACCTAATGGGAGGTTTGCCGGTTTGCCGACGTGATCAGTGAATTGGACACCCACACAAAAACTCTCACCAAACGGAATACAGTCATCATCATAGGAGGGCAGAATGACATCAATTTGGGTGGTCACTTTACACCTGAGCAACATGTTGACAAACTACAACGTGCCGCCCAAAACACGAACATTGTAATCTCGACTCTGCCCTTCTGGTACAACAAACCAACACTGTGCAAAGAAATTAGACACGCAAACAACAAATTAAAACTGCATCTGAGAGGCACACATGTTAAATTATTTGAGCTTAACTTTCTCTCAGAAAAACACTTCACTCGGCATGGTCTTCACTTGAACCTTGTCGGAAAACATGCACTCGGTAGCGAACTTGCAAAACACATCCTTACACCTCAGCAGAATCCTACCCAAGACTCATCCCCACCTACATCTCCTAGTTCTCTTCCATCCTCCGGAATCCCTTTGAATCCAATTACCCTATCAGTATTGATATCCAGATTAATGAATAGATTCACTGGATCTTATCCGGTTTTATTTTAAATGTTTTGGTGGTATCCACGTTGCTTGGGCAGTAATTTATTTCAATGCTTTTTATTATTTTTCAAAATTTTTTCATTGTATTATTCATTTCACTTCTTTTGTCTATTTTATTATTTATACCACTGTTCCTCTTTATGTTAATCACTCTAATTTTCCTTTTTGTTAGAGACCCACTGAGGATGGGAAAATATTGTTCCCTAAAGTTACTTTGGACATAAAATAAATATATATTATTTATTTTTATTATTGTGTTTTGATTATCCCCATACCTATAATGGATTACCACAAGATATCGGCTACCACCACGGAATTTATTCTAAAAACATCTGCCTTGAAACCGGCGATCGAAAGCGCCCCTGGGTCTCTCGAGTCCTTATCTTCTGGTTCTGCGCGCGCCGACGGGTCGCTTCGGCGTGGGGGGCGGCAGCAACGTGCGCAGCAGGGCGCGCAGTCCTGTGCGCATCTGCGCACGCGCAGCACCCCATCGACTGCGCGCCATCTCTGCGCAGAAGGCGGCGACGGCCAGCGCCAGCCCCGCGCAGAGCAGCGCCAGGTGCGGGAGCAAGTCCTGCCGCTCCAGAGTCCTGGCTTTGACGCTTTCCGCCTCCCACCCCTCCTCGCCTCTACGCTGAAGTGCAGCATTGTGCAGACGCCAGTACATTCTCCATGTTCTGTTGAAATCGTCAGCCCACTTGAGATGGAGTCCCGCGCCTCGGAACTGACTCATCTTCAGGTTAATTGCGTCCACCCACGGCCAGTTCCTGCAAATTTAATAGTAGATGCAGATTTTCTACACTAATTTTTAATTTTCCACAAAACCATGTAGTTTAATATTGTATTTGAACATAAAATATTCCCAGTCGTGCTGCGTTTTTGCAACGTTTCCCAGCTGTCGGGTCTCGTCTGCGTTTATTTTCGGTGCGGCGGCTTAAGAAATTGGGTCCTTCGCTTCCTGTCCCTTGCAGGCAAGACAAAGGGTGGCGCGTTTTCCAGCCTGCCTATTTCAGGTACACAAAGTTTCGCATTCATTCATATTGTCGTTCCTACGTACACTAAGTTTCGCATTCATTCAAGCAGTCGTGTTCCTACGTGGTAGAGCAATAGTAGTCTTTTCTAAAACGTGTGAAAAATCGAAAAACGTCCTAACTTTCTGATATGAAAACGTGTGAAACATAATTGTTGTTCCTCACTTCCTGTTTTCATCACAGCAGTTTCCTTGAGCGGTAGGCGCTTAACAACGAGAGAAGCTGAAGCAATTCAGGCATGTTGGATTTGTGAAGGTAAAGTATGATTATTAATTAGTATTATTTATTTAATATTATTTTCATTATTAATATATAATATTATTTTCATGAAATGTGAAATTGGTTATCTCTACCTATTGATGTATATGTGCTGCAGATTGCAAGTGACTGTTTAAATATAACAATGGATCAAACAAATTAAGACTAAAAACTGCAGTTCTGTTAATGAGTGTTACATAGTAAGTTCAACGTAAATAACTGTGATCCTGGAACAAATAAGTTTCAGTTTTTTGTAAAGACGTTATTGAAGGTGTGATAATATTTGCCAGCTATTACGATTTTAGATATATCAATTCTGCAAAATTACAAACAACCCTCGAATTCATACGAAGGTAAGTTAGAGTTGTATTACTACTACACACAAGTTAAAAATAATGTTTTATTAAATAAATTATTACTATCGATAGAACATTTGAGAAATAATTACGTAGTTATATTACAAACTTGAGAATTTTTCATAAACAGGCACTTCGTCTCAGTTTTAAGTAACAGTAAAATTGCATTAAAGAAAACATTGTCAAAATGGATATTGTTTAATAGAAAATGGATTGGATCCTTACGAGCCAAATAGATTTTCTGATTTAGTAATTTCTACAATTACCAAAGAAGAAAGATAGGTAACATATAATTATAATATTACTATCTAGTAATAATATTACTAATAGTTTTATTTTACATTAAATCAATTTTCTTTCTCATTTTGTTCTTTTATTGTGCACACATCTTCCTCCTTTTTACTCAGTGCCTATGTACAAACAAATCCATTGCATCTGTCAGTTCTTTTATTGTTATTTGTTTAACAGTGTAAAATGTAAAGCTGAATAAATATTATTTATTAACAATAAAATTATTACTTTCAGGGAAATTATGAAAATAAATCCAACAGAAGGAGACAAAAGGCCACAAAAAAGGTGGAAAAAAAATTATTCTGCAGTTTTTAAATTGGCAAAAAATGTGGACAAAATACAATGAATATTGTAATAAGTTGTGAATTTTTCATTTATCAAGTGCTGATAATTTTGTATTTTTGAATAAAATAATTTTTGTTTATAAATAAAAATAAAATATTTATTCATTCTTCCATAAATAAATTCTTCCTTAAATAAATTCTTGGTCAATTTAATTCAATAATATTTGATACAGAAGTTAATGGTTATTTATGCGCCAAGGGCATTATAAGGGTTCTAAAAATACTAGCACTAAAAAGGATTTTTGTCACCCATGATCTTTACAACAACTTAACGCCCGTGGCACCTAGATTTAATTTTTATCTAATTTTAATGATTCAGGATTACTGGTGCACTAATTAACTAAATGTTAACTTGACTCCATTTGTCCCCTTAATTACAACTTATCATTTCATTATTCCATAGGAAAGATATGAAATTTGTAAATATGTAACATCATTCATCCGCACTGGTCGCCATGTCGTTTTAGGAGTAGAAGAATTTGCACTTGAGGGAGAAGTAGGAAGCACGCTGTCAGAAATATTTGCATTACTTTTAATGTAAAAGTATATGAAAGTAATTATCATGTACGTAAATTAAATTTAATGTACATGTACTGTAACTTTAAAGTACGTGTATATTTAATTTAATGAACATATGTAAATTAAATTTAATGTACACATACAGTAAATGTAATATACACGTACAGTAAATTAATGTACATGCGTACATTAAATTTCATTGTACACGTACATTACAATATGTAAATGTATACAATATGTGGGACATTGTATTGCGTCACATTTATTGTAAATAGGGTGAATTGTAAGGAGAGACATGTAAATATGGCGGCATAGCGACGGTAGACGAGTTGTCGTCAAGGTCAACAAACTTCATTGCTTTGAACCACGGGGCGCGGCTAGTTGATAAGGTAAACTGTATAGGGATTGGCCGAGAAAGCAATGACAGTCTGGGGCGCGGCTAGTTGAATTTGTAAGTAATTGAGGGATGGGCTAGGCATGTAATTTTTTCTGAAAAGAAACAGTAGAAAAATGGACCGAGTTTTGAAGGGCTGAAAGAGGGGAATATGGATTCATTCCGACTTATGCCGTGATGCTGTGCGAATCGTGTGTAGACAATTGATGTTGGGAGTTTGGGAATTGTGAACATCTACTTTGGAGCGTATGATTGTCGGACTTATAATATTGATGTAATCTGCGGAAATTGGGACTTGGAAATATTTCGAGTGCAGCAGCTACTATTGTGAACTTAGGTGAATTTGTCCGCAACAGGACGGAGTATTTGATGCAGATAATACTTTGCTGAACTTTAATATTTTAAGTATACGCGTGGAAAGAACTGGGAACTTTTAAAAAGAAAATTAAATAAGTCTTATCAACTTAAGAGGCGGTGAGGATCAGTGACTTGAGTACACTTGTGCCAGAATGGAAGAAAAGAAGATGGTATTTGGACCTGGAGCCATCGACACCGGGAAAGATTGAAAATGGTTCTACGCGGCGACATCGGTCAAGAGCGCGCGAAGACGGGTACTGCAATATAAGGTTTGAGACTGGTCATGACCGAAAGTACGTTCCATATTGTTACCAATGAACATTGAATAAACTTACAAGTTTCTGTGAATAGAAAAGATGATTTTCATTTAGTCAATTCCAGCAAATGAGTAGCTAGAAATATATATTTGCTTTACAGATTCCTCGGCCACTCTGTACAAATCGAATAATCGGCTATTAGTAGGCAATAGCGATTATTTCTTTTAAGACCCATCGACCCAGTTAGCCGGATATTAATTTATTGGGAATAGCAGTTGAAGATTAATTTTAATAATTGAATTAACGTAATCTTTTCCTGGCGCCCATATTCTTTTATAAATTTGGTATGGGTTACGTTGAATTAATATTAGAAGGGCAGAGGAGATATATAATTTAAAAATAAAATTAGATAGTTTGTTTCAGTACGTACATTGTACACGTACATTAAGTTTAATGTTCGTACATGATAATTACTTTCATGTACTTTTACATTGAAAATAGTGCAGAAATTTCTGACAGTGTAGTATCGGGAAGAAAAGGAGTAAGGAAAGTAGTGGTGCTAGTGGAAAATTTGAACCTGTTTTTAGGAAAAGGTTTTGGACCATTTCTGAAAATGTGCATTTTGAGACTTATTTTCATCCAATATTTTCGATTTCAGTAGAAAATTCTTAAAAAAAATATTTGAACCAATTGTTATCACATATTATTATTATCATGCGATAATACATAAGAAATTCCCTTGATGCAAATATTGACGAGATAGTTATTAAAACTAGTGGTGGTACAGAAACACTTGCTTATAAATTGCATTAAGTACAAGAAGAAACTACAGGGCAACAATCCTTCTTCCAAAAAATTGTATATGACCCTTTCTAAAGTTCTGATTTTTAGAACAGATTTTCAATAAGGGAAAAATCTCTTGTCTTCAACTTTCTAGCTTTAAAATGTTAACTTTTTGCAATATGCGAGGAGAAAATGAGAAAAAAATTGCCTGCATTTCACACAAAATTTGGCGAAATCTTCTCCAAATTCAACATTTCTCTAAGACTCATATAATTCGCGAGCGAAAATTTTAAGTTTTCAAATGTTGCGAAACTCGATTTGTTGGTACATTTATTTGATGTGTAAACTGTGTAATGTATATGGTTGGAAATGAGTTCTGAAGATCAAAATAACGTGTGCATATTATTCTTAATCGCCATACGTCAAACACATTTATTGCTTTTTGTGATATAAAATAAATCATATTAAATTAAAAACTTGGAAAGGAAAGTTTACTTTTTTGACACAATGAATGCAATTGTGTTGTTTAACAAATCTAGTATATTCAACTGTGTTAAACTTGCTTATGTTTCTATTTAAGTGTTTAAGTTGACTTGTTTAAAAAGTTATAGTTTCAAGATTATTGAGAAAAAAGAAACAATTTTAAGGATATATTTTAGGACATGCAAAATGTTGATAATTAAAATATATATTAATACTAATTCTCCTCTAACATGTATTCATTGCAACGAGTCTTTAGGAAGATTAATCTAAGTTATTTTTAATCACATGTTTGCAAATTATGTACTACTTGCATTACTTACCATTTCGTAACCATATATTCCCAGTCGGGTGTCGCTTCGTCCAAAATTTTCATTGACCCAGTCTTTCGATTTGTAGAAACAAACAGGGACCATTGTGTATCGGTCGCAAGCACAGCGTAACGGTTTTCAGCGAGATGAAATAGCTGCTGCTTCGAATTATTATAAAATTTGACATTGAGATTTAGAAAAAATTTCAATGCTCCATCCGTACACATACTATCATTTGTCTGTGAACAAAAGTCTTTCGTCCCATCAATGTTATGCTGACAGGCAATAGGAGCTAATGCTGTTATTCCAGTGGCAATCAGTTGGTCAAGTGTTTCGATGTCCGGGTAGTATTGGGGTATCACAATCAGGTCGAAGAGACGGCCCTAGAAAAGAATAATTTGTTTAGTAGATAACACTAGGAAACAAGATTTTTACCTCCAGGAAAGTAGAAGGGAGAACATACTCAATTTTATACGTAGATTACGAATGTCACAATAAAACGTCATATCACGTCCCATTTTTTAAAAATACCGAATCTTTATACCGTATCATACCGTATTTTGCTATTAATGCAATTACATTTAAAGTGCACCTGTAAGACGCGTATGTAGAATAAATACACATAAAATCTATTTAAAAATAAAATGTTTGTTCAGTTCAGCTACGCCACTTTCATGAGATATCAACAAAATTAAGCTTTCGTGTTTTGTTTTGTTTTACTTTCTGTATTCCAACATTGCCGTCTTTATTCTCGCGTCTGGTAGTCGTGTTCCATTACGTGTAGGTCTTTGCCAATAAGTTTTATTGCCGACATATTTATTATCCATTTCATTGGGTCCTTTGTTCATTGCTCAACCAATTGCCTACTATTAACCTACTATTTACAACATGACATATTATATAAAACATAAACCGATAAAATAACATACACTACTATTTACAAAATATGACACATTTAATGGCAAACTATTTATCGTTTATCTAGTCGTAAGAGTCGTCCCGCTTATAAGGTTTAATGTTACGATAATTATATGTGCCCATCTGTCCTCCGTTCTCATTTGTCAAAATTACCACGTTTTTACTAAGAACCTTTTCTATCTTATAGGGTCCTTTATATAGCGGAAAAAAACTTATAAAATTTTTTTTTATCTACCGATGACACTTGTGGTACCCTAACTAATACTTCATCATTTTCCTGGTACGTTCCCATAAAGTGCTGTTTCTGTTTTCTTTTCCTCTTTGCAGGCGCTTCCTTTAAATTTTCGTATACAACTCGAATATCTTGGTCATTGTCAAGAATTCCACTAATTTCCGCGGGTATCTTCAGTCATACAAACGGATCTTCCCTACTTGTTCTTCCCAGATGAACTTCTAACGGCGTACAACGCGTACTCCCATGAGGAATGTGGTTTAAGACGTAATTAAGTACAGGGACCGCTTCCATCCATCGATTACGATGTTCTGACGCATATACTCTGAATAGCCGCGAAATTTCTTTCATAACCCTCTCGCTTGGGTTCGCCTGTGGGTTTCTGACTGTCGTAAAACATATCCGGACTTCCCTTTGTTCCATTTCATGCTCCCATTTTCCACCAGTAAATATCTTAGCTCCTTTGATCTTCCGTATCATTTCTTCTAGGTTAGGCGGTTTTTCGCGACGAGCAATGGTTTTACTATTTAATTTTCTAGCATCTATGCAAAACCTAATAGCGTTATTCTTCTTCCGCACTATCACAATCGGACGTACATACGGAGTTATCGATTTCTTTATAATTCCTTCCTCGAGAATCGTGTTTACCTGCTTCCTAACCTCAGTTTTATACATTTGGGGAATCGGATATTGCTTAACCTTAAAAGGCTCCTTATCTATTAGCTCAATTTCGAATTGATACCCCTTGACTGGATCTGTAGAATTCCCAAAAACATCCTGATATTCGCTGATCACTTCTTCAACTGCGCTACTGCTATCAATACCGTTCTCGTCGACCGCACCTTCTGCCGCTATGTGGAATTGGTTCCCGGTTTCTTCGATACGTTCCGCAATGTCGCAAATACACAGAGTTTCGTCCTCCGGTTCTCCGACCCCTAAACAATGTTGTTGCTCTTGATCACCTTGTAACGTTATACACCTGTTACTTACGTCGACTTTGGCATTATACATCTTTAGGCCGTCGATCCCCAGAATAATTGGACGAATTAAACTCTTTACAACAATTGCTGGAAACTGGATCGTCACCCCTTGGACCACTAATTCTACCCAAATTTGTCGACTTTTAGTCTCAATGCGCCTGCCGTTAGCTGCTCGAATATCCAGTTTTTTAGTGGGTAATTCTGCGATTTCAGCTCCACTCCTTTTGATTCGATCGTACAACTCTTGTGATACCGCACAAACGTTCGCCCCAGTATCGATCAACACCTCCGTCGCCATGTTCCTAAATGTTGTGACCGCCCGCGCGCTTTCATAAGTCCCGCCACTGAGCCTTGTAATGGCGGGAAGCGCGTGGGCCGTCACGCCAGAATGGGCGGACGGAGACTCGCCGCCATCCTCGGCGGCAGGCCCAGCCGGCGAGCCCCATGGACTATTTAGTGGGCCTCCTCGCAGCGAGAGGCCAGTCGGGAACCGTGGCTGAGGAGAGCACACGGGAGCAGCGAGAGGCAAGGGGCGGTGAACCTACCCCCCACTTATCTACGCCGTAGGGAGACGGCGTGACGCCCGGCCTGGTGGAGGCGCGGGCCTGGAGAGTCTGGATCCGGAGCGCACACGGGAGCGGGACCGTGGCGGAGGAAAGCACACGGAAGCAGGTCCGTGGCTGCGGAGTGCACACGGGAGCAGGACCGTGGCAGGGGAACGCACACGGGAGATGGACCGTGGCGGAGACAAGCTAGACGGGACGTCAGCCGAGAAGACAGTCTTGCAATGTTAGCAGTTGGACCACTACTGTAAAGAGATTAATAAATTGTTATCGTTGACGCGTGCCTTTCTTTTTGTGTACATAACACTAAATGTCGCCTTTAAAATCAAACACGTGCTCTTTTCTGTCTGTCCGTATCTTCCCTTAAGAGATCTTCTGCCGATATTTCAACACTGTCAATAGCCGAAATTACCTTTGCCTCGCCAACATTTCCGTCCTAAATATCCCGCCTACCTATTCCGAACTTCTTTAGTTTTCCTGAACGATCGCGTTTATTTCCACATATTCGTGTTTCTTTTCATCCTTAGATTTCCGGGAAAAGTTATTTTCTGTCTTCTTCTGCTCAAATTTCCCATTATTGGTCCTATCCTCTTTCCCCCCTGGGCCATAAATCTTCGGATTTCCATTATTATCGTAACTCTTCCCTTCTCCTTTATTGTTATCAGGATTGTTACTGTTGTTATTTACCTATTCATATTCCCCCATCAATGTTTGATCAATGCGGCTTAATCTTTCGACCAAATCTTCGGAATTCCCTGGCATCGAATTCCATAAGTTCTGAATCCCGGTCGGCAATTGGCGAATAATAATTCTCATAATTTCATCCATATCCGCCCTCTCTTCGCACGCTTTAAATGCTGCTATCTTCCGCGTCGCGAAATCAGACATCGATTCAGTACTGTTCCTCCGATACCTTTCCCCCATCAGTCGATATTTTAGTTCAAATTTGTGACTTTCATTCCAGTATCTTTTCAAGAATTTATCCTTCCACTCCCCGTAATTTGTTGGTTCAGGAATTAAAGATGTCAGCCAATGATGCGCTTTCCCTGACATTGCCTGTCCGACTACGTGCATCTTTAGTTTCTCAGGAATATTATTAATAGTAAAATAACTTTCTAGTTTTGCTAAAAGTGACCATGGTTGTTCTCTAATATCCCCGTGAAACTTTAAATGACCTAGAATTGCCAAAGACGCTATTGAAGTCACAATATTTCCCTGGGTACGCGCCATCATGATTTCGTTCCCTAATTCATGTATTTGATGTTTTAAATCCGCTATTTCCTTTTCGGATCTATCATTTCCCATTACTTTAATGTTCTTTAACCCTTCTTTTATTTGGGATTCTATCTGGCAATCTGTATTTCCTAATTTAACTTCAATATCGCCAATTCTATGTTCATGTAGCTGCGTAGTCTTTGACAACTTAATTATACGCGACTCGGCGCCTGTCAACTTTTCACATTGTTGTCGCCCCATATCTCCTAATTCCGACATATTTTCCTTTAAGCCGGTCAATTCTGAATGAAATTTTATACTAAAATTTTCCTGCTCCTGACAATTTTGCGTAGTTAAACTACTCAAGGATTCAATCTTCAAATAAATATTATTAATTTCTGTTGACGTATCTGAACGTAATTGCGCCATTTCTCCCCGAATTTCCCCTTGCAAGTTTTTCAATTCCTGCGTTAATTTTTCCTGATTTTCATCCAGACGTTTATTTAATTCACATCCAATATTTTCTAGCTTAACATTATTATTTTGTAATTGAGAACTCATGTCCGCGTTCATGGTTTCTAATTTTGCTTCTAATTTAGCACTATTTGCTTCTAATTTAGCATTCAGGTCGGATGACGCCTAATTTTGCATTTAAATCCGCCATCATTTTTATTATTAAATTATTAGGATCTTCTTTTCCCGATGCTACCTCTACAATGTCCATTTCCGATGACGCTCCCTCTATTGATTCGCGTACAGGTTCTGCTTCGGTCGCCATTACGTTCAAGTTTTCAGATCGCGATTTCTTACTTCTCGTATCCATCGTAATTTCTTTATCAAAACTTTAAAATATAATTTCTCTATTATTACTATTATAACCTTGACCACAATGAAATAGTTTGGCAAAATTTTCCTTAAACTAACAACTGATTTCCATGCCAATTCTTTGCTTCAGATTCCTCCTCATCGATTTTGATATATTTACGCAATTTATAACAAATTCGGCCCCAGTTGGCGCGCCATTTTGAAACATGCCCCTAACTGGTACAATTATTGGGCGATTCGTCGTAACCCGTTTCCCAATTTCTAGTAACATGGGCGCCAGGAAAAAGGTTACGATAATATTTTAACTATTATTACTCTGATAAAAAAAAACTTAATATTATCCCGCTAGCTGGGTCGATGGGTCACGTCAGAAATAATCGCTATTATTTATTAATAGCCGATTACCCGATCTGCCATCTATACAGAATGGCGAGGAATCTGAAAACAGAGATTATTTGATATAGCTACTTATTAGCTTGAATTGACCAATGAAAATCATTTTATCTTTCTTTCAAGAGAAACTTAATGTTTATTTCTTATCAATGCAGCAAATTAAAATGAAAAAAAAATTACATTGAAGAACTTTCTTGGTTCGAACCTTATACGGCGATTCTGGTCTTCGCATGCTCTTGATTGGTACTCCCTCGAAAACACGCCTTCCCTTCTTGTATTTGAAGCTCCGAAGTCCCGCAGTCCAGTTACCACGAATCTTCTTCTCTTCTTTCTTGACGAACACCGCCGATTCACCGCTTCGCACCACTCAAATATTTGTTCCAGCTCCACTATATTAGGTCTGATGCCCGTTCTCACCGTATAAATATCTAGTGCTTTTATGCTTACACCGCACAGAAAAATCTCTCAATTCTATCTTCCGTTTATAGCAATAAAATATGCAAAGTCCTAACATGCACAAATTAATCTATTTTCGAGCGAACTGCTCACCGTCACGACATGCGACCGAATGAATTTTTCCTCCCTTTTAAAACCCATAATGCCTCGCCTTGCCTCCACGGTCAGATGAATGTTTGTTTATCCTGACAACCACGACGTCGTTACTAAGGCGCCATATTGCCTATTATTAGCCCTGCCCATTTACGACAAATATTCTCTAATAAAACGTCCCCATATTGGTATGTCACAATAGTGTGCGAATCAACCTGATAATGTCTGTTATGTTTGAAATTACAAAACTTGCGTTTTCATTGTACTTTGGCTGTCGTGTTTGTGATCAGGACAAACCATGGGCAGCTCATCAGAACCAGTACAACACTTGTACAACGAACCTCACGTTGTTTGAAGAGCTTTCATTTGTACTCAAGTTATTCATGTGGGAAAATTTCTGATGTGATTATGGTCGTGCGACGGGAATTAACAGAGTTTGAACAAGAAATGGTAATTGTAGACAGGCATGGGACATTTCATTTCGGAAATTGTTAGTGGGACCGAATTTGTGTGGATTATTTCCCGTCTGTATTTAATAACTTTTTATACAGATTTCGTTGCCCTCATTCATGGGAGCCTTTGAGACCGTTCTTTTGCGATTTAATCTCTTATACCGCTCCATTAATTATTCTATATTTCGTTTGTACTTAAAAATTAATCCATCGGGTGTAGATATTTGGGTCGAGATTCGCGAAGCCGACCCATACAGTATGCAAGATGCTTTCATCGATATATATGGAAACAGAATGCGTGGCTTACATTGGTGGTAACCATCGGCTCATAACTAAGCAATAAAGAACAATAAAGTTTCAAATTTTTAATGTTACGACCGCAATAATCAGTGGAACTAGGGTGCTCCCGAGTTTAGGGAAGCACGGTTTTTTGGTTCCTTTTATGATTCATTATTTATCGTGATTTATATGTTTATAGTTGCGCGGTTCACTTGAATCACTGGTTGAGTGATCAAGAATAATTTTGCTGTCATTGGCTAATTTTCTTAAATCTATACGTTTTTATTGTTGAAAAATTGAATATCATTAATGGTGGACACGATTTATCGATTTTTCTGGAGTGAAATTACCTTTTTATGTGCACTGTTAGTCAATTTAATATCTAGTATTGTTTACTGTGATGGATGTTTTGAATGCTGAATTTACTTATAACTTGCACCGACAGGGAAATTTGAATGTGTTTAAATGGTGTCAATGCACGCATCGCTCAAGTTAATCATTTTTAACTCGTATAGGAATTGTGAAAGAAATTTAATATTTTGCGACATTAAAGAATAAAAGATGCTCTTTCATTTGATGTGTGTATTGAATTCGTTACATTTTTTAAATTCATTTTTCCCTATTTTATTTTTATTTTTTTAATTTCTTCCAAAACTCGACAGTTTAAAAATCTGAAAAATACCATTTTAATTTCTAAAAAGTTCTATATAAGTGTTGTAAATTTCAAAGTGGGACACCGAGATGATTCTGAGAAATTGAAAACAGTTGAAATGTGTGCATGTTCTTTTGCTGCAGCGTCTGCGAGAGCGTCACCCCTCAAGCACATGCCAGTCAGCAGTTGACGATTACCATCAATATACATTCACAAAGCAATAAATAGAAATATCCCTTCACACCTTACTACGTTCTGGATATATACATATGACCCTTATAGTCGATTGAATTAAAATTAAAAAGTGTCAAACGGATTCAATTTAGTTTTAAACGGACGGAATATTTATATGAATCAAGAGTATTCGAACAAGTTAATTAAATTGATATTTCTTTTACTTCACTTCACAGAGAATATCGTTTATTTACTGCTTCATAATGAAATGAAACTATGTTTTTCTTTGTACCTTCTTCCGTTTTCACTTTCTTGTAAATATACGTATATATGGGGTAATTAATATACGTAGAATATTAATCCATATATATATATAAAGTTCAGTAATGCTACAGAAAATCGATTTTTACATTTCAACGGAAATACACGTTTTGTGGTTTCGTGATACCGAAAAATGTTTTTTTTTTTTAATGTCCATCCGTCTGTGTGTTCGTCTATTTGTCCGTCCGTCTGTCTGTGATCACTACTTACGCCTAAACGATGCGTACGATCTTTTCCAAATTGAAGAAAACCCTGTCCATTTGGCGCCAGCCAAATCTTTGAAATTTTGAAAAACATTCTTCAAAATTTGGGGGTACTTTACCCTCCCCCCAGATTTTTTCAAAATGTTCTCAAAATCGGCTTCAAATTTTTTCTTTAAATTTCTTGTAAGAATAAAGTAAAATACACTTATAAAGGTGGCGTATGTTCGATTTTTGCGGTTAACTCTGAATTTTCCAAAATTGCAAAAGTCTGAGCTTTTTCGGCGTCTTCCTACAACAATAAAATTGAAGATACAGATTTTTCCTTAAAATGAAATTTGTTGCCCATCAATATTTCTTTCATTAAGGCTATGTAGATTTTTTTGAAAATCTTAGTTTTCGTGCGTGCAATATTTGCAATTTAAAAAATAACTAAAACAAGATTTTATCAAACACGGCTCCAATTTTTTTCTTTAAATTTTTGCTGGGGTAGTGCCAAATGCACCCTATACGATGACATAGACGCCATATTGCTGTATTCTCGTTTCTTCAAAAATTACAAAAATTTGACTTCACTCACATCGGTAATATTTACATAAGACGTGATTTCATCATATTATTATATTTATGAGTACATGAGCTTTAAATAATGTCAAATAAAGTTTCTCGAAAACTTAACTGTTTTCTGTGAAAATCAGCTCAAATTAACGCATTTTCAGAAACGCTCAAACGCCATTTTCTAAAAAATGGCTCCAAATGTTTACTTAAAACTTTTCCAATGGATAGTGCTAGTTGTACTATTTAATATGACGTAAAATGTATTTTCGTGTAACTTTTTATTGTTTCAAAAATTATACAAATAATATTTCTTTTAAGTATCTCTCACGCCGTTAATATGCACATTTGCACCAATTTGTATACATTATTGAATTTATGAGAGGAATTTCTTCAAATTACTTTAAATGAAGCTTTTTGAAAACTCAATAAATTCCTGTGAAAAAGTACTACAAATGTTTAGGTTTTTGAGATTAATGTTTTAGCCTTCTTTAAAATTCTTAAAATAATATTTCTGTTCTATTTGGAAACCGAAAAGTTGAGAAAATTTCAAAAAAAACTTAATTCATGTGGCGATAGATGGCAGCAGGCAAGGAGGAGGGGCAAGACTGTATAGTACAGTACACATTCTGCGATTGGGAAGGGAAGTCATGATTTTGTACCGTGCGAGAATTCTCGAAGTTACTATTAATAATTGTAAAGTCTCTAATGACTGCAAATAAGCTACAATAGTTCTTATTTACAAAGGGAGTGATGGGTAATAAATGTCCAGCTATAGACCAATTAGCTTAACATTGGTGGTATTCAAACTGTTAGATCATCAAATTGCCGACTACTTGCGACATACATGGAAAAGAGTCAGAGAGGGACCATTGGGAAAGTCAGAGAGTTACCGTTGGTCAAGACATTGCCGATTCAATCGATCGACGATCGAGCAATCGTTTTGGGCTTTTGTAAAGTTTTCGATTTATTTCCTCACGGTAGACTTTTCAATAAAATATCGAATTGGAAGTAGCTCCGCGGGTTGTTATCAGTATTGGGGAATTTCTCCACGGCCCGACACAGTGAGGGCGAATTGATGACTTTCTATCCAACGAGGTTAATGAGACGTTCGGCGTCCCTCCAGGAAGCGTGTTAGGGACGCTCCTTTTTCTTATGTCTGTTGATGATCTCGGTACCTACATTCGATCGACAATCAGACTTTCCACGGGTGACTGCGTCATATATCGCAAAATTAGAGACAAATTCGATATTGATCAGTTGCGAAAACATACTGACGAATTGATGAAATGGTCCCAGATAAACGAAATGATAATCCAGATAAAAGAAAAACAATAATTTTATAGAAAGCGCGAACACAGAAAACACTCCACTCTTCAATGGGTAAAAATAAAATCCCAGATGAAGATATAAGTAAATATCTGTGCGTAATAATTCGAAGCGACCTCAGATGCGCTGATCATGTAACATGTACTACACAGAAGGCGCGGAAAGTTCATTTTGTATTGCGTATATTACGGAAACCTAACTCTAACACGAAAATGGAGGCCTATATATCATTGGTTCGTCCCATAATGCAATCCGGAGTAGATTGTAATGTACGGTATGTAATAAGGTACGGTAAAAAGTAAGGTACTAGTTCTATTTTCGCATATTGTTCGTTTTTTCAAAAATTCCAAAAACAATTTAAACTACAAAATTGAAGATAGAGATTTTTGCCTCAGACAAAGTCTGTTGCACAAAATTAGCTCTTTAAAAAGGTCATGTACATTTTTTTTAAAAATAATGAGCATTTTTTGCATAATTTGTGTTTCAAATGTGCGCAATTTTTTCTCAAAATCGCTCCAAATCTTTTCTTAAAATTGAAACTTTCTTTCACATATGTAATTAGGGTCGATAAAAATATAATGCTACTCCCATTTTCGGTTATTGCTCAGGTTTTCGAAAATTGCAAAAAAGAAATTCAAAACTACAAAATTGAAGATAAGGATTTCCGTCCTTATCCGTCTGTCCGTCCATCTGTCCGTCCGTCTGTCCGTCCATCTGTCCGTCCGTCTGACCGTCGGTCCGTCCGTCTTTCTATCCGTCTGTACGTCCGTCCATTTGTGCGTCCGTCTGTGCGTCCGTCTGCCCTTCTCTTTCTCCATCATTTTCCGTATTTAACATTAATGACGAAAGATCATTTAATATACTCCTCTGTTGTTTTTTAAACTACGTCTCCAAAACCAATATCTTTGTGTAAAATCGGGTTCAATTTTTTAAAATCTCAAACAAGCCTTTATCAAAAACAGCTGCAAATCTTTTCATTAACATTTCATTCGTGTAATACTGAATGCAGCTAATGAAAGAGAAAACTGTTTATTACTTTTTTATTAAAGGGAATACTTACTTTTGAGCTTGCGGAATTATTCACGTCACCTTTCCAATAAATACGGAGGTGAAGCCGCGCTCCGAGTTCTTTGTTCTGTAAGTACATCGGAGAAGCCATCGGGACGATAAAGCCTCCAACATGCATATGGCGTAATGATCTGTTCCCTTCCAGGCTCACATAAGTCACGTTTGCGCCTCCGAGGTCCCTCGAGCGAGTTTTCACCAGCGCCTCGGCCTCGCGCGCGCATGCCTCACTGCGCTCCTCACACTGGGCGAGCCACTCCCCGCTGCCCCCAACGACATCGACGGCCAGCGCCCACCACCGCCCCTCCCCCGCCCGTTCGCGCAGCAGCAGCCCGCGGAAGGCCTGGTGGCGCTGCCACAGCGCGGCCAGCACGCGCCGCCCCGCACGCAGCTGCGCCCCAGCCACGTCGCCCTCCCGGCTGCCGCTCTTGCCAGACCTCCCGCCCTCACGCACTCGCCTCCCGCCACTCGTTTGTTTCTCGAGGAGCATCTGCGAACCCCGCTCGTCCTCCATGTCTTCCGTAGAGAGCTTGTGCCTTTGCCCCTCGAGCTTCACATCTTCAAAGAACGTAGATGGTTCGTAGCTTTCCCACTTCTTTTCAGCTCTCTTATTTGACGCCAGGGGTGTTTCAGATCGCGTAAGATTATCCAAATCTATATTTTCCCACCCAGTTTTGTTCAAATTGCTCGGGTCTTGAAAGCTTCTCTGGCAGTTGCTATATAAAATCTGTTTTCCCCCCAAGTCATACTGAATTTTACTAGCTCCTGTCTTTCCAGATTGAAATCCTTGCCCCCCTCGACCTTTCTTAAAGGCGAGGTTTTGTTGAATTCGATCGGTTTGTTTATTCTCTTTCTTACAGTTATGAATTTCTGGTGTTCTTCCAATGGCTAGAACGACTGGCGCTGAAGAGTGAAGTTGAAAGTTGCGATACAACATGGCGCCATCTAATAAAGCCTGTAACACAGTTTTTGTCATCAATTGTCATGTTGTTTTTATCATCATAATCATTGGTGGTAAATTAGCAACACTTCTTTTTCTTGTGTCGGGGTAATACATAAGTATTATCACATTTCGCGTTTATATACATTTAGGCGATTTTCATGCGCATGAAGTACTGATACCATATGTTCTAGTCATTAAAGCTAAATTGAAAATCGCGTGGCAAATAACACATTTTGCATTTAAATGTGACTCACAACCCTGAATCTGTCGTAGACTGCATCCTTTGTGTGGTTGAGTAGAAAGGCAAGGAGGTGGGCGTGACGGTGGGCCGCTAGCACGTAGCCGCCTTGCCTCTCCAGCCACGCGGGCGCGGTATACGACCACAGCGGCGCAGGCGGGCGGCACAGCAGCAACGGCAGCGGCGGGCGCCACAGCAGCAGCGGCGCCGCGGCGCGGGCGTGCAGGGCGCGTAGCCAGCGCGGGCCGTCGCCCAGGTCCACCACGCCCACCGCCCGGCCCCCGCCCACACCCGCGCCCCCCAGCGCCCACTGCACGCCCGCCACGGGCGGCCCCGCCTCCTCCCACGGCACACACACGCCCCGCGCCTCTACCCCCGTCCACGCCCCCCACAGTGCCACCGCCAGCGCCAGCCCCAGGGCTCGAAGCCCCGCCCCCGCGCACCGCCGCCTTCCCCGCGACCCCGCCCCCTCCCACGGCACACACACGCCCCGCCCCTCCACCCCCACCCACGCCATCCACAGCGCCACCGCCAGCGCCAGCCCCAGGGCTCGAAGCCCGGCGCCCGCGCCCCACCTCCTTCCCCTCCCTACCCGCGACCCCACCCCCTCGCACGACACACACACGCCCCGCGCCTCCACCCCCGCCCACGCCATCCACAGCGCCGCCACTAGCGCCAGCCTCAGGGCCTGAAGCCCGGCCCCCGCGACCCGCCGCCCTCCCCGCCCGCCCTGCGACCTCGCCCCCTCCCACGGCACACACACGCCCCGCGCCTCCGCCCCCGCCCACGCCCCCCACAGCGCCGCAGCCAGCGCTAGCACCAGGGCTCGAAGCCCTGTTACCCTGGCAAGCCAACTGCCCATCAAGTCGTTCTCACACTGTATGACTCACGAAGATTCGACATTCTGACACCGACACGGCCATTTCGCTTCGCCTCACAGCGTTATTTTACAACTAATCCACAGTTACAGTTTCTTTTGTTGCGTAACACTCGTTTCTTTTGTTGTCACCCCGGTAGACGAGGCTTATTGTTCGTTTTTTTTCTTCAAAAGCGCAGTATACGATACTGATGCAATTCAAAAAATAATTTACAGAACAGTATCTCATCACACACTTTCAAAGTAATTCTCATTCTTCCTAATGAAAGCTTGGTCATGACAATGTCGCAGTTACTCAATATCACAGGTTATGGAGACGAAGGTGGGTAGCACAATGCAGAAAATGTTCACTTACGACATAATTCTTCAATAAAAAGCCTACATCAACCCACTTATTATATCAAATAAGTGCTGATTCGTTAGAATTTACATAGGCGCCAAGTGAATTAATGAGATTGCTGTCTCCAATTATGATGCACAATGATCCATCAATAAGATGTTATAAAAATTCCATGACAGATTTGTTTCGGCGGTTGGTTCCACAACCTGTTGGAAAATTGCGCTTCATGACGATAATAAACAGTTTGTGAAATGTATGTCTGACCAGCTAATCATTGTTTGCAAGAGAAAATCTTTTTGTTTTGCGGTGTAGTGTTCCCCGGCCGGTAGTAGTATTTCGATCCCGCTTATCAAAGGTCTGGCTGAGAATTGGAAACATCTACATAGTTCCACTTTCTATGCTCGACTTTCATCGTTATTGGGAGCCGAGCTGGGCGCAGTGGGTGGCTCATTGATGGATTCTGGATTCACACTTGCAGAGCCTCTCACTTAAAGGCAGTTGAGGAGAAAGTGTCTCTGGAGTTGGAGTCCAGGGTTCCCGTGCCACACTGGATAGCTGTCGAGCTTCAACTGTTGACGATCGACTGACGCGGTTGAGTGCCTCTTACTCGGAGGTCCTAGGGGTCGACTACCGACGGTGGCAGTACTTCCGGCATTAGCTTGACAACTAGGTCAATTTGGTCGCTGTCTGGAGGATACTTTCATCGGCCGGCTGCTCCGATCGGTAGTTTTCTTTGCTTTCTACGATCAACACCAGAAAAATGCTGGAGCAGAACGCTAACAAACGGATCGTGCGCGACCTTTCCTTTCTATTCCCTAACCTATTCTCTCCTATTACTTACACGCACACTTACACACACTATACTATAGCACACGTCAGAGTTTAAAGATTGTCCCTGCTGGGGCGGTGCCCCGTTGGTGGGAGAGTCCTGGTTAGGGGGAAACCCCACTAGCCGACGGTAGGTCGGCGCCGGATCTCACCATCCAGCGGGGGAAGATCACCGCCAACTTCCGCGATAAAACCAAGCACTACACTTACGGGGCTAGTAACATTAGCTAATGACGTTTCCGAAACACTAATCAATCACTCAACGAATCAATGACGTAGATTACGGGCGTTAAGTCCTCGTGAATAGACAGGACTCAACGCCTGCCAGAGCGTTTCGCACCCTCGAGGAGTGAGGTCCGAGACCAGAACCATGGGGCACAACGCGCGCCGAGAATACACTCTGTTACAAAATGAAGCAGCTCGGCGATCTTGCAGCCTTATGCTGCGTCAAGGTGCCTGCGCCAATTAGATGTTGGGACACAGTGGTGCCGGATTCAGTTGAGAAATTTATTACCACACGTGAATAACCTGATGATTTTTTCGCAGAATTAAAATTTAAAACTATTAGAAGAATTATTTTCATTTTTTTTTATTGGTTATTTAAGGTCGCATCAACATCTTAGGTCATTAGCGACCACTATTGGTGTTAACGGTATGGTAACTATGAGGATGAAACGATATGGTGATGATAAGGGGTGAAAGGACTAACACAATTACAACCATGCCCGAGGCGGGACTCGAACCCGCGACCCTTCGGTCCGAGACCACTACGACACTACTGCCTTAGCGATCTCGGCCACCGGGCCGACTTCCATATTTTCTCGATAAGAAAATACGTCTAAATTTAGGAAAGTTTCACTTCTGTAAAGAAGAGATGCATTTTCTTAGCAATATTACTGCTGACGTGTTTCATGATGATTGAAAAATCAATTTTCAGAATAAAGTATGTTAAAACAATTGTGAAGTTTCCTTGGCAACTAGCAATTTTCCTTTTTTCGCCCGTTACGCTGCACTTACGGAGGGGCGAATATGATCCCATATTTGGTAGATTAAAGTTGCTAATTGTCATAACGATGACATTTGACATCTAACGTCATGTTTTAATTGTTCCATGTTAGCTTGAAGAAATGAGGATGAAAGTGCAAAAACGGTTCAGTACTATGTAAAAGGTTAACGAACTGGACCAACAGCTTTTGGACAGAATTATAAAAATTTGGAATAAACTGTGAAAATTCTAATGTAGTAAACAAAGTGTACCTAAATTTTTAAGTACACGGTGTGGTGAGAAAAACATTAGTGGTAGTGAAATTGATGACGTCTCGATAGTTTAACAATTAAGAAGTTAGAAGTCAAAAGATATTAAGTTCGATCCAAAAAAGGTAAAGGACAAAATTTTAATTAAAATAAATAGAAAACCACTAGATGTTTGAAAATGAAAAAAATTAGTTTGCGTACCTGCATTCCAGAAAATTTAACTCAACATCATCTGAACCTTCTGTGGAAATTCAAGAATAAGGCGAAAGATAAAAATTTCAAATTTAACTAAGTAAAGAATGGAATTGGAAAAGATGTGGACAGTTATGTTGTAAGAATGAGATGTGAAGAAGACTTGGACCCAATAAGTTAAATAAAAATTAAATAGATAGGAGAAAGAATTAGTCATAGACATTTCATTTATAATAAATTTAAAATTGAGCAAATAAAAATTTTAAATTGAATATATGATTCTAGTCAGTTAATTAATTCAAATATCGAAAAGTTTAACATTATTCATTTATATATATAAGAAAAATAATAAATCACTGGGATGAAATTTGTGGACAAATAAAAGATAGCTTGCAAAATATGGAAGCAACTGTGTTGAGTGAAATTGGTGTCAAGAGGAACGATGACCTTTTTGGAATATCATTTGCCGAATTGTAATAGAGAGTGGCAAAAAATATGTACGTGCCTGAAACAAAGAAAAAAACGGTGTTAACACATCAAAGATGAGTTCAAAAAATAGAAAAGAATGAGCAATGACATAGGTAAACACACACACACACACACAAAGCTGTCAAACCAAAGACTTGACAAGCGTTTCTCTATGTATTTCAATGGACTGAATCCGAATCTGAAGCCAGAATTGCGCCATTTACCTTCCAATTTTTTTAAATAGCGAAGGAAACATGAAATTGTATTTTTTGGTTTTCGAAGATTGTTGTCAGACCCAAAAACTTGACACATTTTTATCTATGAATGTAGACGCGCTAAATCCGAATCTGATGCAAGAATTGCGAGGAGAGAGAGGATCCGTGTTAACTGAGAAATTCCTGGTTAATAATTATGATCAAGGGGGTTAACATCACTATAATAACTTCGTGCATTTATATTACTTCATATATTAATAGATTCATACAACAGTTCATTTCATAATAATTAAAATAATAAAAATTAAAGGTAAGCTTCCAATCAGCTTATGTCTTCTGCTTATTCGTGTGTTCTGTTCCTTTGTAATAAAATTTTACGTATAACATAGTTTAAAAATAGTGCATTTATTTTAATATTGTATTTTAGATGACTGGGCACTGCCTGTTACGCCTCCGTTCCCATCTGGTCACCCCATCTCTACTTCTGACGGCCAGCATTTCTTGGATCTTGTGGGGGGAATTTTAGAATTCTTTTCCAAAATAGCAAGCGATATAACTAGCTACTGATCTCAGAAATATCATTACAGCACTTTGTAGTCTTGTGCTATCTTTTTTGGTCATTGTCCAATTTTCTCTCCCATATAAACAAGTTGAGATACTTAATACCTTATAATTTAATCGTAGATTCCTTTCTGACTTTCTTGTCAGGGTTAAATAAATAAAAGTTTATTCAATAATTTTCACACATTTTAATGTTAAAGAGGCAACCATTTGAAATTTGAAACAGAATTTTCCGTCCACTTTCAAATTTCCTGAAATGGAAACACTAAAATGGCTATAGTTTTACAATGTGTCATTGGAAGCAAATGAAGAATAGTAGTAATGCGTGGCAAAAAAATGCTGTTACCCCCATCTACAGTATATGGCTTATGATATACAGTACAACAAGTGGAGCTGTAGTAACACAAAGTTTCTAGTTCTACTAACATTTACCTAATATTAAAATAATGCAATTTCTGTCCATATGAACTGCCATCACTATAAAATGTATTACAGTCGTAGCCCGTGGTACACGAATTTTTTAGCTAATACATCAATGTAAATTCGACAATCAAAATCTGCATTCCAAAAGTCACTATTTTTCAAGAAAATGAATCACGACTTTCTCAGAGATGAGGTGAGTGCTGTGCAGTATCAAGTCTCATTCCAAATGAAAAGTATTCGTGACTTCCAACATTAACTGGTTTTACAATTAAACTCATTCCAGAGAGAGGGTAAAGATGCTGGTGTTCAGAATTAAAAAAAAAACACAGAAAAACAGATTTCTTGCTCCAAGTACTAGAATTCTTCCTCAAATTTCTTTTCTAAGAGCACGTTTCTGTTCTCTCATAGCATTCAGCAATGATATATAATGCCCCATATTATAAATTAATAAAAACCCTTTGTTTTTAACCTCATTTTAAAAATATATTTCCGTCAAAACGTTGTAGCGTTAAAAAAAACTTTTACTAACTTTCAAAATTATTAAAGTTCATTACTAATTTTCACACTAATGAGAGCTTAGAAATTATTTTCAATTTATACACTTTTTACATGTTTATATATATTAAATGCACTCTAAATACTATGTAAATGATATGTATTCATTGATGGAATTCCCCTAGTTTCCCATAGAAATAAAAAGAAGTCGCTAGATCTCACGGACCTAGTGTGAGCATTCTCGTTTGGAAATTCTGGGGGAGCTCTTGAGAGTTAAAACCAGAGATTTCTTTTTCAATGAAATTTTTTAATTGCGTTCTTTACAAAAATTCCGGCCTAACTTTTCAAGCCACTTTTAAATCATATTGATATTGATACCATATTAAATTGTGATATAGATGTTTTCTGTACAACTTTATTCAATTGTAAATATTTAAAGTATATCACGCAATTGTTTTCAAATCTGTGTAATTGATGCGAAATATCACTAAGAAAAGGAAATAGTTCAGTAAGCTGCGAATTCTCTCTCCTTTGTCCAGGATAGTGCAAAGTGCCAACAGCAAAGTGCTGTTGGCGCAAAGGCGGCCAAATTCAAATTTGACGCCGTAAATCAAAACAATCGTTTATAACCTTTGTTCAATCTCGCGATCAAATTTTCAATCTCGCCACCAAGGCGCAGCCCTTAAAAGCTTTCTTCCCGCGCGACCACCCAGAGCGTATTTTCACCAACCTCTCAAAAGTCGCTCTCTGTGCATGCCGGCACGCTTCTGCACTTCGAAAAATCCTACAAAAGGGCAATAAAATCATTTACAGTGTCTTCCGCGCAAACCGCCGTTCTCACGGGCCCACGCCCGCGCAGAACATTCACCGCCGCTTCCCGGCGTCGCCAGCTGGGGTTTAAGCCCTCATTAGCCTAGGGCTGGGCCACCCCGGCGCGCGGGGCCCTCACCCCATCGCTCGCTACCTGACAAGCGACCAAGAAATGTGTACAAACATTTCTGGGAATCGCTTCGGGCCTCCCTCGCAAATATAAGCCCGTTAATGTATCTCGCCGACAAAGGTGCACTGCCGGCGCGCCGCCCCGCTCCTCGGCCACCTGCATGCCAGATGCCTCAATTCCGTTGAAATCTCAAATACAAACGGGCCGCCATCGCGGGCACCCCACGTGCCACCGCCTTTGCTTCCGATCGCCGCCAATGTCACGTGACACTCAGTGTCACGCCAATGTCACGTGACCCGAAGACACATCACGAATAGGGAGCCGATCGCGGGCACTTCAAACTTTCCCGCCTTACCATAGGCCCAAGTCACAGCCACGTGACTCTCCCCTCCACGGCCTCAATAACACCCGCAATAATAAATACTGCGACTTCGCTCACACAGAACAGACAACAGGAGAACAAACAGAACAACGACAGACAACAGGAGAAAAAACAGAACATGAGAGACTAGAGAGAACAGACGAAGAGAACAGACTCAACAGAACAGACTAAACAGAACTTCTCTAACTACATTGCTCCGAACTTGTTAAACTGACTGACTAGCAAAACTCATCAAGGTCGGCTGTTCCTGCTTCGCCTATCAAGGCGATTAGTACGGCCAAATCAAGCCTGCCTCAAATTCGTGCCACTCGCGGGCCGCAGCCGCCACCTGGCCGAATTCACGGCAAACTCCACCACCAGCTCCGGTCATCTGAGTCCGCGCCCATGCCAGTTCGCACCACCGAACTGCCTGGAGCCTACCTCAGCCCGGACAGCGACACACTCAGCCGAGTGATTTGGGTTGGTGCCTTCCTTGCTACAAACTGTAAGTAAGCCAAACCCAAGTGTACTTCAAGAAAGAAGAGCAGTCAGTAACTTTATAAACTATCAAGGGTCCTCCGGTTTATTATAAACCAAAACCACTTGTACTCATAATTATTATGCAATTAAATTTATATTCATTCTCAGTGCATATTGTCTATCATTCCCCTAAAGGCAAACAATCCCCTGAAACCCGTTCTGATCCCCGTATGTAGTCGCACTCGCAGCACGGCACCTCACAGGGCTGCATCTGCTACAACCTTTCTTTGAGGTGGATTAATAGCAAAGGGCATAGACTTCAAACTTATCACGCCCGAGATAGTTAATTATTCCCTAAAAAAAAGAAAGAAAGAAAGAAAGAAACCGGATACCTTACAAAGAAAAAATTAATTATCGTACAAAACTCTTTGAACCGGATTTTCAACTGCTTGCAGAGATGCCCGCGAGAACGCGCCCCATCCCGAGCGCCGAGGCCCAAGGAGCCCACGCATCACGGCACGTTGTCGACAGATTCCCAGAAATCAACTCCTTCCTCTTAAGACGAGACGAAATCACATTGGTACAAAATCAGAGCAAGCCGAGCGGTCTCGTGGTATATCGCCTCGTTAGTGTAAAAACTGAGTAATTTGTCCGTATAGACTGCAATGGAAGTTAAACAACACGTTAAATTGGTATCGCATTTCGAAGCCACACACAGATAGATTCTCCGTGAACCAAGCGTGTTGGCGTGTGAACTCCGTGTGAATTTCAGTACACACGAGAGTAACAAAATACATGCAGAAAGGAAACCTATATTCCTTTCGTCCATGCACACGTAACACTAATATTTTCTTCAATATGTAATGATCCTTATGCTAAAGGTATGCAAGCAGGCTTAATATTTGTTTTCAGAATCTTCTCTATTCCCAGAGGACAAAGAGTCGAATAGCAGGTTCCTTGATCTAATTTTCTTCAAAAGCTCTCCCAATATTTCGCAGCCATAATAGTGCGCTTATAAAAATGGTACGGGTACGATTTTCATTCAGTTTTTGAATTTTGGAATATTGCAAAAGTTATCGATGAGAGATAGTATGTGTTGTATTTCAAACTTTCATTTATATGGCTGATTACACTGGTCTACAAAAATAAACGTTTTCTTCCACAAGAATGAAAAATAACAGATTCTAGAAGTATTTTTCGTACTTAATTCAAATTTATATAATTTCATATCATTTTATAATATCATTTCAGTTTTTCCCCATCAGGCAGAAGATTTGTGTGAT
Source organism: Teleogryllus occipitalis (assembly GCA_011170035.1). Classification (NCBI taxonomy): domain Eukaryota; kingdom Metazoa; phylum Arthropoda; class Insecta; order Orthoptera; family Gryllidae; genus Teleogryllus; species Teleogryllus occipitalis. The sequence continues at coordinate 56,125 of BLKR01005215.1, forward strand.
GTTCATTTGAATTTTTGATAATTTTTAATAAAATTAGTAACTAGCTATCCAACTCTAAATGGTATACTACTCATCCCGACTTACATTCTGGCCACTCATTCTGTACCTACAAAGTGGTAATGTTGATTTACAGGCATATCCTGTATCTGGAACATCGTTTGTGTTGGAGCAACAGTAATCAGCCAACATTAGAATTGCACTTGCCTTAGTACCAGTTTTCCGTTGTAGATTTTTACTGATGAAAACGCTCACCGTGCTCATCGCTGCCAGCCCCACGATTTTCTGGGAGGAAGTCTAAGTAAGAGTCTAAGAAGTGAATTTTCAAAGACATGATACGTTCATAGTTTTTATAAGATTGCAGAATATCAGCCACTGTGTCCGATAGTTTTCTGCTTTATGGTTTTCGAAGAAAGGGTACCCTCGGATGAAATGATAAAAAGTTCCCCTAAACCAAATGGCATGTAAGTAGTTACACTATAATGATAACTGTTATGTTCGGAATAACACACGCTTTTAGACAACACAGATTTATTACACAGAAAGAACACACGGTACAATTCCAAAGCCAAAAGAATGTACCGTATTACAATAGCCAAAATTGAATTCCAAAAATGCCAGGAGATGTACAAATACAAAGCAGGGTCTAACCGTAAAACAACACAGAATTTCCTAATAACTTGCCGGGCCAATTATAACTCTATCCAATACAAATCTCCTAGCTCTATTACACCAATTATCACGACTCTAGCCTCTGTCCTCCGGGCGGGCGGCGCCCGCTCTTAAAGCGGGCGGCGCTGCAGATTCGCACTCCGTCCGCTGGCTCTCCGGCCAGCTCGTCGCTCGGGATTGGGCGGCGTTTTCCAGGCTCTGCTGCCTCTGCCGACTCCCCTAACTGCCGCCGAGCGCTGCCCTCTAGGCGCGCACTTCGAAGGGTGTTCACAGCCGCGACAGTTATATTCACCAAAACTCATTTTTACACGAATTACTCCACATTCCCGCGCCTTATTATGCAAAGCGAAATGATGCATTCGTGTACACATTTAACTCAATTAAATGACGCGATTTAAAATAGTTTTAATGCTCACATTATAAGGTCATCTTTCTTTACAAGATTCGAATGACTGCCTCCAATCACTATTCCTATTACATTGCTATTGGAGTGACACCACCTCAAACGAAGCGCGGGAAATTCAATTTTACCGTTTGGATATATTTTTCCAATTTCCATAAACAGAGTTCGTCGAAAATGGGAGCAGTGCCACTTTCATTGCTATTCTTTGCTACATACGTGAAATAAATTAAAGAAAAAACTTAGGGCCGTTTCTAAGAATATAATTCTTTAAAATTTTAAAATTGCCTGTTTGACGATATATTGTGCAAATATACTCACATTTTCAAACAGTTGAACCCGACCTTATTTGAATACGTTTTCGATGAAAACATTTAATTGAAAAGAAATATCTTCATAATTGCAGTTGTTGGAAGATGCCGAGAAAATGTTTACTTTTTGTAAGTTTCGAAAAATCAGGGATTTCAACGTACTTGAGATCTGCACCGTTCTTTTAAGCGTCCTTAAAGCTATCCGAGATCAAAATTTAATAACAAATTTGATGCCGGTTTTTACGAATTTTTCATTGCCAATATTTCACTCAAAATTACGCGAAAAATACTAAAATTTTAGAAAAACTGTACAAGATCTTATTTCAAACCCTTATGAAAAAACAGATTTCATTGAGGGAAAAATGACTTCTATATATTTGTTGTAGAAAGACGCTGAAAAAAATTGAACTTTTATAAAATCAGGTACGTCAACAAAAATAAGAACCGTACCATTTTCTTAAATGTCCTTTACACCAAACAACAATAAAAAAATTGGTGCCATTTTTTTGAAAATTTTGACAACGTCCCAAGAACTTTTCCCTGGGGCTTCATGTAAAGTAACCCCCAAATAAAAATATCGGTCTCAACTTCAAGGGTCCGTGACATCAGCCAGATCGAAAAAGGAATATCAATTTTGAATAAAATCGGTTGAACGGTTTAGCCGCATGGCTCCACCACATGTTGGAGGATTCGTTTTGCTAGATTTCGGAACTGAATGTATCCACGTTTTCTTTACCAGGACACGGAACTAAAAGTTTTTCTGCCGACAATTCGCCTTTTTTCACGGCATTACATAACTTTCTCTATACAGCGTAAGCACTAGTGAGAAAGTAAAAATCTAGGATTTCAATGAACATGAAATCAGCATCATTTTCTTCAGCATCTTTTACTCTTTCCGAGGTCAAAGTTTAATCAAGAAATTATGTGCAATTTTTGAGAAAAGTTTGAAAATGTTTTTGAGATTCATGTAAAGAACCCTCAAAAAAATATATCCATTTGAAACTCTCCAAACCTCGAGTTCATTCAGATCGATTGGGAATGTCAATTTTGGTGAAAATCGACTGAACTTTATAGGTGTTAGCGTAGACCACAGAAGGACTGACAGACGTTTTGCCGTCAATCAATATTTGAGCATCAAGGAACCAGTAAACATGGATTATAGCTACACCAAGTGTTAGAAGAAGTAATTTACTATATATATGAACAATTTAACCACTACTTTGTTATCAAGGCTATAAGAGTTTTTCTGCTGAAAATTTGGCGTACGATTGCATGAGTTTTTCTTCCTACAAAGTATGTTCGTAAGGGTGAGAAAGTAAAAACAGCATGGTAATTTATACTCTAGTAAATAATTTTCTTTCTTGCATCGTCACTTTGCAATTTTATTTACTTTGTCGGTCGTAATATGAAACTTAACGAGTAACTTATTTCATATAATTTTATATATTGTCATAAAAGAGTAAAAATGGTATGTGACTTGTGCGGAAGAATTTTAGTATATATATAAAGCAAGTTATTTTTAGCATAAAGGCAAAGTATTATACTAAATAAAGCAAAGTACATTCAATCATTGAAATCTCGATCAATCAATGGTTGAATATAACCGTAAATATTTATATTTAATATATTTCATTGTGAGTATAATAATATTATTCTAGCACCAAACATTGTGCTTTCCACTACATGATACGCAAAAAGGAACTTCAGTTAGTTATCTTATTTATTTCTGGTTAGAATAAATATCCGGTTATAAGAACAAAGAACACCATTACTGATTCACCCAGAAGTTTATTTTTTACGGAATCGCTTGCGTCGCGTCGACGTACATTTATTTATCCGTATTCTTCATGAAGTTTTGACTTTTAAGTGTAAGCAATTAGTTGAAAAGATATTAAAACTCGTTGAGTAGGTTCCAAAACGTAATAAAGAATTTAGAAGATCGTGTACTTTTGGCATTTTACTTTTAAACCATCAAAATTACATTCATTAGTGAAATTACATGACGTGTAATCACATTAATTTAGTTTGCAGCGTATTTATACATTCTAGTGTTTCATGAGTTACATCACGTTTCTTGTAATTGGAAATATCTGCTTCACAGTCAATATTCCAGGGAAGATTTTATTCTTTGTAATGGAGTGGTAAGGGGTAAAGGGTTACATGAAATCTTAACAACCACAGATGACATATTGAAGGCAGGTTAACAGGGCATGGTCAGTACAAATAAGAAGAATTTACAACATGGTTGTTTGCCGACGTTTCGAAAAATATACAGTTGACTCCGGTTTTAGTGAACTTCTGGGGACTAACATTTTTGATTTACTTTATCCGAGGTACACTATATCCGAAGATGTCAAAACTAAATACAATTTCTCCACAATTATAGATTTTATTAATACAGAGGTACAGCAAAATATCTTAACAGCACGAACTGAAAATTTCAATATATTTATTTGACCTTAAAAATCAATTATTTTCATTTGTTTGCTTCGTACATTTTTCATTAGTAATTTCTCTAGATCCTTCTTCAGAGTTCGTACTCTCTTCGTACTTGATTCTACAATGTCGTCTGTGTCTAAATATCGTAATGCAGTCTTGACACCTTTCAATGCCTCTTGCACTGTTGGAACACCGTTTCACTCTCCGAAGGCCCTTTTACTGGCCTAATTATATGCAACATCCAATTAATTTCCAGGATTTATTTTCTGACTTCACTATAGTCGAGGTTCAAGTTCACTATAACCGAATCTATTTAGGGTTATTTGTAATGAAAGTGAAACGTGACCAGTGACAAGTTCACTATAACCGAGTGTTCACTATATTCGAGTTCACTATAACCGGAGTCGACTGTATTTTCATCCTCAACCACCAACACTATACCTTATGGTAGTTGAAAGCCCTGAGGATGGAAATATAGTTTCCGATGGCCGTCGGCAAACAACCATGTTGTAAATTCTTTTTATGTCCACTGACGAAGCCCCGTTACGCTGCCTTGAAGGTGAAGGGTTAGCTATTTGTTGACGGAAGTGAATCCCGCCGCTGGGTCGTCGTCCTCGTCGTCGTCAGTCTTCTTCCACGCCCACTCCTCGTAGTCGGCGGCGCAGGCGTCCTCGCACAGGTGCACGACGGGCCAGCACTCGCGCGGTTCGCGGCACGAGCGCAGGCGGCCGCACAGGCAGCGGCCCTTGGCCTCGCACGCGCCCGCGCCTGCGCCCGCGCCTGCGCCCGCGCCTGCGCCCGAGCCCGCCCCGGCGGCGCGCAGCACGGCGCAGAGCGCGCGCCGCGACACCGGGTTGCCGCGCACGTCGCTCTCCAGGCGGTGCGACAGGCGCAGCAGCGCGCGCAGCCGGCGCGCGTCGGGCGCCGCGATGGCGTTGCGGCTCAGGTCCACCAGGTGCGCGTGCAGGCAGCACTCCTGCAGCAGCGGCACCTGCGCACGCCACGTAGTCCAAACCATCTGAAATTATCTACGGAATCCAATTCAATTATATTTTTAAAGGCTATACATTCATATGATCAGTATCATTGACGTACAATTGTTTTTATTGTAATTAAAGGAACTACACTTGACGGATCAAATTAGGTCATTTTTACACCTCCTGCCTTATAAAATGAACCTTTTTTAATTGGTTATTTAAGGTCGCATCAACATCTAGGTCATTAGCGACCACTATTGGTGTTAACGGTATGGTAACTATGAAGATGAAACGATATGGTGATGATAAGGGGGTGAAAAGACGAACACAAATGCAACGATGCCCGAGGCGGGACTCGAACCCGCGACCCTTCGGTCAGGCACGTCGCTACGACACTGCTGCCTTAGCGATCTCGGCCACCGGGCCGACAAAATGAGTCTTTATAACAGTGATAAGCACATATTTGAGGCCATGAGCCCCGTTAAGAAGGACGTTCGCCAATCAATTAAAAACATTCAGATGACCTAATGTCATCCGCCACGTTACGAAAATCCAAGTTTATACTTGGAGTTTTTCTGACGTGGCGGCTAAGAGTAGTATTTCCAAGATGGAATTCGGCACGACTTTTTACGTCTTTCTTGGTCCTGCCCCAATATGCACATTTGAAGCGATTTGTAAACACTATTGCATTTGTGAGTTAAAGTGCTTTATATGACTTCAAATACAGTTTTACGAAAGCAAAAAATCTTTGAAAAAAACTTCAATTTCGCAGTTGTTGTAACGCTTAAACGATATTCTCTTAAAAACGGCTCTAAACCATTTAATAAAAATTGTCATTTAGGACTAGGTTTTACTCCTCTTTAATATTCTTAAAGCAAGATTTCGGTTCTAAAGTTAGGAAACCGAAGAATTGATATTTTTTTTTAAAAAAAAGGACATTGGTCGGAGATTGATGGCAGCTGGCTAGAGTATATGGCAAGTCCGATAAACTAGTCCAGAGCAAAGAAATTATAAAACTAATACGAAAAAGTCTGTTCCATTCAGTAGCACTATTAGTTATGTATTTATGATCCTTTACCTTTTTATCTCTATTTTTTATTAATAATTGACTATGTGCGACATTAATATTTGCCTACACGAAACAAATGTCCCCTCGGGTTACGTATGTTTTTGCTAGTTATACACTCACCAAATACACGAGTAAAAAGGAAATAAAATGCACCTTCTCCACCGTTCATCACACACCAAAAGCCGGATTGTACAGCTGTTTACACACTTTCAATATGAACACCAAGTGCATCATATCTGCGCACGAATTGTGGGTAGCTTTCCTTTCATTCACCCCTTCTGTGGCACAACGGCTCATCCCACAATAAAATGGAATGGAATTGTGCAGTGAAGTGTAGTGAACGCGATCAATGCACATTTTAAAAAAATCTAGATTAACCAATATTTATGTAGCTTGTATTAATTTTTAGTATCAACAACATATAATTATTGAATATTATGACAGAGTTAAAATAATTGTTTTAATACTTAATATTAGTGATAGTATGATTTACATCCACGTCTTGTACTGTATTCTTTTATTATTATTATTATTATTATTATTATTATTATTATTATTATTATTATTATTATTATTATTATTATTATTATTATTATTATTATTATTATTATTATTGTTGTTGTTGTTGTTGTTGTTGTTGTTGTCAATTAACTGCATCCCAATTGCAGTTCAAATAAATGTAAATGTATATTAAAGCAAAAGTACTGTAATGATTTGTGAGACTAGCCCGCAAGAATGCATGGAACACGGAACGTCTATATTAGCAAAGAGGAGCCAATAATGAAATAAACAATAGACAACAGCGCCGCGTAATAATAATTATTAGGAAAGTGATAGAAAACAAAAGGGGCGGACATAGGCATTATAAACAGTTAATAGAACCCGAATTTAGGAACATTTTGAACCAAGAATCACGTTATTCGAGCCACGGGTTCCGTAAATATTACAAAATGTGTAAATCGCATGTATAACACGGCGAAGATTGAAGACATGGTGACCATTGTTGTACCTCTGAAAGTATACAACAAGACGAGTTTTATTGAATATCCAGTGAATGCCTGGGTGGATTTTGGCCAAGCTTTGAGAAATTATAGAGAAAACTATTTAGATCAGGGCAAAATTAGTCACGGCGCGGGGGAATTTATGTAGGGCTCGGAATAAATTATTATCCAGTTTCATAGCATAGCGGATTAAGAAAGAATTGAAGGAGCGACTGAAAATGTAAGTGACGTCATCACGAGTTGAGAAGACGAAAAATAAAGGTTTTTGGAAAAAGGAAAAAAGAAAAGGGGAATTCGGTAATGTGACGACTACAAAATGAAAGCTAGTAAAATTATGAAACAGATAGTAAGACGCAAGATGCCCGAAAACAGTGAAAATGTAAACGTTTTCGAACATTTATTATGGTGATGGGCATGTGTTTAATAAAAAGACAGTCACTTGGATTGTGTGGACCAACAATGTAAAATGTGTTACAGACAGAAAGAGTTCGGGTCTGATGAGGATCGCACGCGTTTGGATGCTATGTTAAATTTTTGGAGAAATTTCGCGGAAGTGTCGTGCAAAAGTTTTTGAGTTATTTTCGGTTGTGTAACATCAATTGTTTAAATTAGGTCGAGCTAAAATTCAATTTAATTTATTTAGAAATTCACGAAAAAAATCCGCATGGACAACATTCACGCAAGTTAGGCGCAGGAAACGGGAGCGTCGCAAAATCTAAATACGTCGCGAAAGAAAATAGAAGTAACGTTTAGGGAAGACGCGATTAATGCAAGGAACAATGAACGGAAATATATTTGGTAATTTTTAAATGAGCGAGTGAACATGGGATCTGAGGGCAGCTAAACAGGAACTGCGTGCAGGAAAAATGCACGTTACAACTAGCAACGACGGGTGCTGACAGGAAGTGACATCGCTGCAAAAAGGGAAGTGGCACGAATTGTGCAATTACTGTTTTTTTCTGTTGTTTGTTCACGCGCAAGTCTAAAGAAAAATTCTGTCGAAGACCAAGTCATGATATTAGGTTAAGGATAAGATAAAAACAAAAAAAATAGGGGTCACGACAGAATGCGCATTCTGATGTATGCATGAGGTTTTCGTATTATATTTTCAGTGTGCATGGTTGTATTTATTTTTTTGTATGTTTATGTATGTGTTGTCACGTTTTCGCAAGCCGGAGAGGCAGATTGTGTTTATGGATAGGATATAAGCAAACAAAAATCCGAAATTAAATGTATGAGCACCCCACATGGCTCATGATTGCCTTGAATTCATGTGTTTTTATTAAATAGTTGTATAGAATTTGACCCAGGCACGAACGAAACGGACCCTTACCTCAACTCCGTATGGAGTGAGCGCGCGGGCTACGACCAGGTAGGTTGTGAATGATTATTCGAGCTAGCAGAGGTACGGACAACCGATAAGCGAAGGTATTGTGGCACCCAATTGCAAGTTAGAGCTAGGCAGGGCAAAGATAGTGCACGTGACGAGTAGAGAGAGAGAGAGAGAACATTAGAACCCGTTGCATTGGCGCACCAACGTGGGGGGCGTCGTGATTGAGGGCACATTAGACCCATTACAGTACATGTACCTATACTTGGGTTTCTGTAACCTGGCTGATGACAGCTGATCGGCTGTTACGGTTTCGCAAATCGGTAGCTTAAATGTCACCACAATGACGTCACCGTAATGACGTTTTAACTCTCGATTGGATGACACCGTAACAGCTGTCGAGTGTCATCGGCCAGGTTAGAAAAACCCAAGTATAAAAACGTGTACCGCATTGATTTACCAACACATTGCAATCATTTACTGCATCCGTCTGAAAACATTTTTAGGGTTAGAGGTTTGACAAAGGAAAATAGAAACTAAATAATTTCTATATTCAATAACTCATGACCTGATGTCATTATAATGTCTAGTACTTATTGAGTTTGGGCCATAGGAAACAGACACTTTACATTGCCAACGTTTCCACCACTGTAACCGTCATAAAGGACAAATATATGGCCGATGACTTGTGCCGAAACGTCGCCAAAGTAAAGTGTCTGTTTTCTTTCTTGACTCAAACTCAAGAACCACTAGACAATTAAATAATTTCTGAACTTACGGTCCTTACCACAAAGTCAAAGATGGCTTGTTCAATTATCACTATACTACTCCGATTACAGAGGTAATCTCTGCTTCTGCAAATACTAAAATACGGCGGAGGATTGATTGAAACTTGTTTACGAGCAGGCCTGACAGTAAGGGCCTCTTCACACGTAGACACTGACGCGCACCACCGAATACCGCGACTAGTAGCAAAGCATTGGTTTAAATGGAGGTCTTTCCACGTTTCGCCGATTCGCCCTACGGTGTCTGACGCTCGCCACCAGCAACCCGATTCGGCGTCCAGGCCACCACTAGCAAAGCATTGGTTGATATGCAGGTCTTCCCACGTGTGGCCGATTCGCGCTGCTGCGTCTTTCGGTGGCTGACGCTCGACACCAGCAACCCGATTCGGCGTCCAGGCCACAACTAGCAAAGCATTGGTTGATATGCAGGTCTTCCCACGTGTGGCCGATTCGCGCTGCTGTGTCTTTCGGTGTCTGACGCTCGCCACCAGCAACCCGATTCGGCGTCCACCCCCTCACTAGCAAAGCATTGGTTGATATGCAGGTCTTCCCACGTGTGGCCGATTCGCGCCGCTGCGTCTTCGGTGGCTGACGCTCTCTCCTCCAGCAGCACGAGTAGGCGTCCGGGCCACCGCTGGAAAGCATTGCATTAAATGGAGCTCTTCCCACGTGTGACCGATTCGCGCTGCTGCGTCTTTCGGTGGCTGACGCTCTCCTCCAGCAGCACGAGTAGGCGTCCGGGCCACCGCTGGAAAGCATTGCATTAAATGGAGCTCTTCCCACGTGTGGCCGATTCGCGCTGCTGCGTCTTTCGGTGGCTGACGCTCTCTTCCAGCAGCACGAGTAGGCGTCCGGGCCACCGCTGGAAAGCATTGCATAAATAGAGCTCTTCCCATGTGTGGCCGATTGGCGCTGCTGCGTCTTTCGGTGGCTGACGCTCTCCTCCAGCAGCACGAGTAGGCGTCCGGGCCACCGCTGGAAAGCATTGCATTAAATGGAGCTCTTCCCACGTGTGACCGATTCGCGCTGCTGCGTTTTTCGGTGGCTGACGCTCTCCTCCAGCAGCACGAGTAGGCGTCCGGGCCACCGCTGGAAAGCATTGCATTAAATGGAGCTCTTCCCACGTGTGGCCGATTCGCGCTGCTGCGTTTTTCGGTGGCTGACGCTCTCCTCCAGCAGCACGAGTAGGCGTCCGGGCCACCGCTGGAAAGCATTGCATTAAATGGAGCTCTTCCCACGTGTGGCCGATTCGCGCTGCTGCGTCTTTCGGTGGCTGACGCTCGCCACCAGCAGCACGAGTAGGCGTCCGGGCCACCGCTAGCAAAGCATTGGATTAAATGGAGGTCTTCCCACGTGTGGCCGATTCGCGCTGCTGCGTCTTTCGGTGGCTGACGCTCGCCACCAGCAACCCGATTCGGCGTCCAGGCCACCACTAGCAAAGCATTGGTTGATATGCAGGTCTTCCCACGTGTGGCCGATTCGCGCTGCTGCGTCTTTCGGTGGCTGACGCTCGCCACCAGCAGCACGAGTAGGCGTCCGGGCCACCGCTAGCAAAGCATTGGATTAAATGGAGGTCTTTCCACGTGTGGCCGATTCACGTTGCTGTGTCTTTCGATGGCTGACGCTCTCCTCCAGCAGCACGAGTAGGCGTCCGTGCCACCGCTGGAAAGCATTGCATTAAATGGAGGTCTTCCCACGTGTGGCCGATTCGCGCTACTGTGTCTTTCGGTGACCAGCATCACGAGAAGGCCTGCGGGCCACCGCTAGCCAAACATTGGATTAAATGAAGGTCTTCGCACGTGTGTCTGATACGCGCTGCTGTGTCTTTCGGTGGCTGACCCTCGCCACCAACTGCCCGAGTCGACGTCCGGGCCACTGCCAGTAAAGCATTAGTTTACATAGAGGTCTTCTCACTGGGACACTGCCGAAGCGCAGAGCGGCCGTATACAACAATGCAGTTACTTATATTCTTATTCACCACAACAGGCGTTTTACTTAGAATATACAAAGGAAACACGCTGGACACAAACAGTACAGCCATGAATTGCAAACAATATCTCGAACTTTACAAATATCTAAAAAATTACATTTTTCCTCCATTCTACATTCCTCCAAGAGTTTTACACCGTTTTTTCGATATTTTCATGTCCTTCTCTCCTTAAAAATGTATTTGTTTTTCGTGTATGTTTACATATTTCGGTGTTTTTTTTCTATTTTTAAGAAATGCAGGCATTCCGCAGATTTTATACGTTTCTTCGGGGGTATTGCATGGTTTTTATACGTTGAAATATTTAGATATTTAATCGCTTATTAATAGTTTTTCAACAATTTCTTGTTAACTTGATGCAGGTATCAGATGTCGCTGTATATTTCAAAATAGCTGAAGTTTGGAAGAAAAGTAACTACGAATTGATGAATCTCCCTAAATAAAATTTTAAAAACTTACTTGTTAGTAATTTAAATTAAATACAATGACAAAATCCGATCATAAGTTTTGTACCAGCAAAGAGTGTATATAACGTGTGATAATTGATGTAAGTCATATGAATAATTCATTATGTTTATATAAGAAAGAATTAGGTGGAGATAGCCGCATATTCCATGTACCTGTTGTGGGAAAAGAATTCAAAAGAATTTCGCATTGACAGTTCGTCAAATGAAATGCGGGAAATTTAAAAATTCAATTCAAAAAATTATAAAATTACGCTAAATCACTCATATTTTAAAACGATTGATTGCTAGTGATTCCGGGCGCGTCAACTATGAGGGTCATTAGTTCCGTAAATGTAGTGCATATTTTTTCCTCGGGAGGTGACTGTGATCTTTCACGTCTGGGTGGCGAGATCCGGCGCCGACCTACCGTCGGCTAGTGGGTTTTTCCCACCAGCGGGGCACCACCCCAGCCGGGTCAAGCTCTAAGCTTCCGACCGGTCTCCCGGCATGTGTAAAGTGTAGTGCATGTTACGGTGTGTGTAAAGGAAGAGGATCGGAAAAGGAAGAGGTAGGCAAGATCGCGCGCGGTCCGTGGCCCGTTTGTTGTGCCTGCTTGGTATTCGCCTGGTGTTGATCGGAGAAACCACGGAAAACTACGGATTAGAGCAGCCGGCTGCTAGATTTCTCCTTCAGACAGCGACTGAATTCGACCTAGCTGAAAAGCTAGTGTCGAAAATCCTGCCATCGTCGGGACTCGAACCTAGGACCACCCAGTCAGAGGGACTGCAGTGACATCAGTTGATGTTCTGAGCCATCTCTTCCGGTTTAAAACAATTGAACATGACATGTTTTAGAGAACTTATTTTTTTAAATAGATTTCATGTAATAAAAACTTTTGTATCTCTATATTGTCCATTTGCAATGTTAATTTTTGTTTGCAAATCTCTAAAATACAGAGTGCACCGAAAATGAGACCAGCGCAATTTTATTTACCATACTTTGCTGTATGCAAGAAAAAATTTAAAGAAAAAACTTAGAGTCGTTTTTGAAAAAAAAAGTTTAAAATGATTTGAAAAGCGTCAATATTTCACGCAAAAGTATGCAATAAATAGGCAAAATAAAAACGTTGGAGACATTTTTTTTTAAATTTTGAAAATGCCCCTGGGGCTTTATGTAAAGTACCCCCCACAATTAAAATATCGGTTATAAATTCAAAGTCCCGCGACATCAGCCAGATCGATTGGAGAATATCAATTTTGGATGAAAGCGGCAAAATGGTTTAGCCGCTAGCGTTGTTCACAGGCGGACGGACGGACAGACGTTTTGCCGTCAATCCATTTTTAGGTATTAAGGATTCACGAAACATGGATTATGGCTATTTCTCTGCCGAGAATCCGCTGTTATACCCTCCGCATTATATAACTTTTCTCTATTGCCTAAGCGGTAGCGAGAAAGTAAAAACGTTCTTAAAATATAACGCATTAAAAGGTTCAAAAGGAAAATGCGTGAGGAGACCCATGTGAAAGTCACCGTATGTGTGAGGAGACCCATGTGAAAGTCACCTTATGCCTATTATTGTGACGAGCCAGAGATCCTCCATTAGCAATATAAACAGTGTTATAGTATTGAGTTATGTTAGTACGTTTAAATGTATGCATACAGAGGGAATGAAGACAACGCAGACGAGTTGCTATAGCAGCGGGCGTAAATAAACAAACCCGGGAAAATGAACGCTCGCAGTATAACTAGAATCCGGACAATGCCCCTTTTACCTATTTTATTTCTTTGAATGTATTTTTAGGCAACTTACCCCATTATCAATGTTCATCTCAGAAATGCGAGGGTTGCGAGGGTTTTATAATGCCTATAAGTCTATTTTTAGCGATAATTGCCTAATCGTGCGTTAAGAGCCTTTAAGTGCCCATATTGAATTTTCCACATTTTTAATGTTTTTGTTCACTATATTTTGGTTTTTACAATCATTTTCAGAGAAATCACTGATATGTATTTTTTTTACAAACAAGTAACATACGCGTAAAATCTGCCAGGCGCCCTCCGATCAAGAAGCTCTATGCCCTGTGTGTTCTTGCTTCTAAAGCGTCGAGCAAAGACCCACTTAGAGACGTATGAGAATTTGACACCGTGCCGGTTACCTTATTTACTTCGCCGAAACCCGTCAGGACGCTCCCGAAAACAGAAAATTGCTCTCGTCTTTCCGATCTTCACAATGATTAGTGGGTTTTCTGTCCTTTACCAAGAATAGCTGTCTTCAAAAATAGCGCTCCCGACATCTTTCGCTTTTAGAAGGTAGAATTACACAAGATGGGCGGAGTTGTTGTTTTTTTTTTCGATATTTTTGTATTTTTTTGGAAGTGTGGTGCATGCCAGATCAGTAAATTTGCTGTTCCTGTTAAGCATACTTGCTACAATGCCAAAAGAGAAAGTTTCAAGAAGTGCATTGCTAAAACAGTGAATTAATGGAGAAGATTCACGGCGGATTGGAAATATATTTTTTGCCAGTGTTGTGAAAATGTGGTAAACTGTGCACAAAAAATATTTCTTACAACAAAAAAAAAACACTGAAACTCATGCAACAAATGCGAAAAAATGAGAAAAACTATTGTGATAAGTTATCACAAGAGTGTGTTCATAATAACTGATAAATTCGAATAAATATATAAACAGGACGTCAGCAACAATGGGTGACAGAAGAGAAGTAAAGATTCGAATAAAAAATAATACGAATACAAGGATAACAGTGAAAGGACACGTGAATGTAAAAATAAATGAAGAAAATCACTACGAAGCAAGAACCAAAGAATAAACAAATACAGTGCTAGAGGGCCAGTGACCAACCAAACCAAAAATTAGAATATGTGCTAGGCAGGAGAATGGCCTGCGCCCTAGCGGCGGAAGAGAAACTTGAGTTCGATCTCGCACAGGGAAGGAGAGAGATGAGGAGCGCGTAAAATAAAGAAACGGGACAGACGGGCGTTCGATGCGATGAGGGGCGGATGCCGAAGATGTTAGTAGTGGGCATATAAATATAATCGCTTGTGCGTGGAGGAAGCATGTCATTGGTCGGGACGAGAAATGGAACTTCGAATGACTTCCCGGACGCCGGTCAAGCAGGCAGAGGATACACAAAAGAAAAGTGATTAACAAGGGACACAGTAAATTATTTTTTTGTAGGAAGATCAAGTCTTGTAATGAATTAAGAATATCTGGATAGGATTTAAGAATGATAATGGCGATGCATGCAAGGGGAGGGATTTATAAACAAAAGTTTTGACAACAATGACGAGGGTTTCATTATAATATTTTGTTTTTGAAAATTGTTGTATTTATCGATTCATGTGTTGATGTTCTGTGTATGTTCAGCAGCAATATAGATGGAATGTTGTTAAGTTGAAGTAAGTTTTATTCCTGGGTAACTGCAAAAAGAGTTTCCAACCCTACGTGTGGAGAATTAACTTACGTAAATTTGTCATGACCGATTATGTGTATAGACGGTCTATCAAACCCACTTATAAATTTTATCATGACGGGGCAGCTTTGGTACACCCTTTGGGCTATTGTCGGATGAAAGAACAAATGTAAGTTTAGGTAGAACAGCAAATAAAAAGGTACCAGGCACATACCACCGTTGGACTATTCAAACCTTCTTCAGCAAGTGCAGTCAAAAGATGAAGACAAGAAAGAATTTCCACGCTGACGTGTGCCATGCCGCAAACATTCCATTTTCATAACTTTAAAAAACAACATTTAACTAGTTTAACCAACAAAATATACAAAATATAGAATTCCACTCGAGTCAACTCTCAGGAAATATTATCTAATTTCGCAATATGTTTTGACAATCGAAGAAATTCGATTTGTTTTTAGAGAATTGTGTTCATCCTTTATGTAGGACGTATTTTTTTGTTGTGCGTATTTATGTAGTACGTATAAATGTTAATAATATTCAACCATTTTCCCATTTCCCTGACTATTTTGAAGTTTTTTCTTCCTAAGTGCCTGCCTATTGTCAACTATAATGCTTATTTGCCTGCCTATTTTTAAGTTTGTTAGTGCCTATTTGCCTGCCTATTTTCGATCTTTTTAGTGCCTACATGCCCGAGCTCTAATAATAACATATTGGGAGGGCGAAGTAAAACCCCTTGTAATAAACAGAAATATATTTGGGAGAGACGTAATTATAAATAGAAGGATCGGGACATTCCCCTTTCGACCGCTAGCCATCGAGCTGACGTATTTGATAGGTTGCGAATTACATTAGATGGGACGTGTGGGTGATGTTGCTCTGTTTTAAGTTGCACGTAGGTAGGGAGTAGGTTGTCATGATACTATCATTATTATTTTCAGAGTTATAACAAAAGTAAATTGGATAATATTAATATCAAATAATAGTGGAATTAATAAAAAACAGACATGTCGATGCGAATGCAATTAGAGCAGGGAATAAGCCGTAACTTTTTCATTCTTTGAACAATTATTTTTTAATATTAGGAAGTGCAGCGGTAAGGCCGAGGCGAAAGATATTAAATATTGCGTACGCGTATCGATTTATGACAATCGTGTAATATCGAGTTAAGTAGGGCGAAATAGAATAAAGCTTCGACCGAAGAAAGAAGTTATCTTGGACGTTGGAAGTTTTTCATCCGGAATTTATTCGAGAAGGTCTTGAAGACATGAAGGAAGCCACAAACATTCAAATTGATTTGTATAGTAGGGACCAATAATTGAAATGATCTTTAATATAAATGAGCTCATTATGAAATGTTAAATAAATTATAAATAAATAAGTTGTTATTTGAAAACAAGACTGATAGCTTGTGGTTAATGGCAATCCATCAAATAATTAATTAGACTAACAGAACTTCTAGAAATCACTGAACTGTACGGACAGCTGTCTGCTTGCGGCCAAGTAAACTATTGTACATCATACGTCAATGCCCACGAGTAATAAAATATTAAAAGGGTAATAATTAAATCAAAGAGGGTTGTGAGGAGAGCAGGGCAACTGAACTATATAAGTGTGAACATAAATATTAGTATTGACTGTAAAGGATTGAAAATATATGGGCAAATCAACGCAATAGTCATAAAGGCTCATTTACAATAGTATGCATATATCAAACAAAAGTCATAAAGGCTCATTTACAATAGTATGCCCAATTGGATCAAATTAATTAAATTATAATAATATTCAGAACAGAATATCAGGTTCATTTGAAATCGCTTTCCCAACGTGGGGCCGATTTAATTAAAAATATGTGTATAGATTCATTTCATTATGTTTTTAATGTAATTAATATTCAAATAATTGTTACAAACCCCTAGGTCCTGTAGTAGGGCCAACAATTGTCACTTTTTGCCAACGAACAGGAAGTGGGAAATTGCTTATTGCGGAGTTACAAGTGTTATATTTCTTCTAATTTTTAGGCAACTTTTAACGCATAGATTAACGACGGGTGGCATTATGTCACCATCAGGAGATATCATGCACCTGTCCAACATCTTAGCATTCGGAGTTCCACAGAGGGCATATCTCACATATCAACAAAGGTAACTGTTATACGCAATTTCCCACTATAAGTTCATTGCCAAAAAGTGATCGTTTTCGATCACTCTATTTGCCCTAAAAATTTCAAACGTTTCTTGTGCGACATCTGTGTATTGAATACGAAGAAGTGTAAAATTGTAACAGCGTTTTTTGTAAAGATCGAGTTTGCGTTGTTGTAAATGATTTGTTAAAACCCTTGAAAAACAAAATGTAAGACAAGGACAAATAAACTATAAAAAACGGAGGCACCTGCGTCAAGCGGTTGCCTTGCACTTCCAGCCGACGCAGGTGCACCAACCCCACGAACAGATCCTCGTCCAGCGTGGAGAGCTCGTTGCTACTCAAGTTCAACCCCAGCAGCTGTTGAGTGTCTTCGAACAGGCCTCGCTGCAAGCGAACCAACTTGTTGCTGCTGGCGTTGAGGAAGCGCAGTTCGCCCAGCCCCACAAACAAATTGTCCGGGAAGACCTCGATCTGGTTCTCACTGATGTCTAGGAAAGACAGTCTGTTGAGACTAGAGAACACTCTGTCCGGCAACACGGCGAGGTGGTTGCCGCGCAGGTTGAGCGAGTACAAGGCGGAGAGGCCGGCGAAGGTGTCGGTGCTCAACGTGTGGATGCCGGCGGCGTCCAGCTCGAGGTAGCCCAGATGCGGCATGCCCTGGAAGGCGCCGTCGGGCAGGGCGCGCAGGGGGTTCCCCGAAAGGATGAGCATGAAGAGGTCGCCGCACGTCTGCAGGGGCCCGTGCAGCGCCTGGATGCGGTTGAAGGCGACGTCGAGGACCGCCACGTGGCAGGGCGACGGCAGGAAGTGCAGCTGCGACAGCCGATTGCGGCTCAACTCCCACTTATCCACTTGGCGACCGCACAGCTCGTCGGCGAGCACGACCGTCTTGTTGCGACCTTTGCACTCGAGGGTGTCGGCCGTGCACACGCACCGGCCCCCGGCGCCGCCGCCGCCGCCGCCGCCCCCGCCCCCGCCAGCGAGGACGCAGCTGAGGCCGGCGAGGGCGGTGAGGGCGGCGAGGGCGGCCAGGGCGGGCGCGGGCAGACGGCTGAGCTGCGCGCGGCGCATGGCGACGACCGACTGCCAAGGCGGAGACCCCGCGACGCCCGCTCGCTTCGCCCGCCCACGTCACGCCTTAATGGGCCGCATCAGGAGACAATCTCCGCGAAGGCCACGCTGTCTGCGCTTCCATTTATCCACTTACACAAGGCTACACTACGAGCTAGGAGGAACTACGGCACCCTTTTCTCAGAAAACCGATTTCTATATGCTGCCAACAAGCAGTTCATGAAAGCGGGCAAGCAAATGTGCAGTTTCCTCAATTGATTGATTATATCGCGTTTCCAGGCACGACAACTGCTATGGTCATTAGTCCCGTAGTTGCAGTGCAAGATTTGTCGCGGCAGCTGACGGAGATCTTCCCTCGTTGGATGGCGAGATAAGGCGGTGACCAACACGTAGGTTTGCGGGATTTTCCTCATCAAGGTTTCTCTCACCAGTAGTACATTGCACCTGCCGAGACGAGCAGTCCGTGACCCGTTTGTTATGGTACTGCTCTTGCCTTTACCTGGTGTTCATCGGAGACACAATACAAATCTACCGAGCAGAACAGTCAACCGCTAGAATTTTCTTCCTAACAGCTACTGAATTCGTCCTAGCTATTTAGCTATTGTCGACAATCCTGCCACCTACGGGATTTGAACTCAAGGACCTCCCGGTCAAAGATACTGCAGTGGCCTTGGTTTCCTGAGCCACCTTAAGCGTGAGTTGGCTGCAGCATCGCCAACGTTCAATCCAATATTTCCTTATTTTCCCCAAATATTTTTATTCACACTTTGATAATGTTATTTAGAGTTTTAGCTTTTTTTACGTGTATCAAAAATAATGTAATATCCCAAAAGTTGTGAACATGTTTTCAAACCTGAAAATCACTTCGTTTATATTTACTTTATAAAAGTAATTATGAGGCGTTGTCTTGTTCATGGGGAGGCACCTGTGAAATTTGATGAAAACTTCAAATTTTATCACTATAAATAAGATCGTAGTTTGTAAATTCTTGTCGCTTTGTAGAAACTTTGAAGAATCCTTTGAGGAGCATTTAAATGCCCGAAACGATGATTTAAATGCCCATGCGCGCTGTGTGCCACGCCCCCTTTCGTGCACTCTGTGTTCTGTTCCTAATATTACTAGAATAATATTTGAATTTCCCGTTATTTTTTTATTTATTTTTTTTTTAGAGTTTTGTAGAATTGTAGAACATCTGATTGCTGGAAATCAGTGTGGGAAATATATTGTTACAGAGACCGTCTTTCTTGAATAGTGTCCTGGTGTTCGTCCTCTTGTTTCGGTATAGTAATATTCTTCTAGAAGTTTCATTAGCGTTTTGTGAATTATTTTTTATTAGTATTTTTATTTAGTTATTACGAGTTTTTCTTCAGTATTTATTCACTTTTTTGTTATAAATCTAAATATTTTTAGTGAAGTAGTTGTAGGTTGAGTCATAGTTATTTTAGTTTTTTAAAGAATAAAAGGGAGAAGAAATACCTAGTCATGTAAATAACATGAAAACTGTTCTTCCTTCAGACGTCGTAAAACTAATCCCTGTATACAGAAGACTTACTTCTGATGAAATATTAGAAGGATGAACTAGGGAGAAGAGCCAAAATGCACACGAGTCGCTCCACAGTGTGTTTTTGGTCAAAATGTCCAAAATAAATATTTGCTTAAAAAAAGTTGGACTATTGTATCACGGAAGGTATTTGTGAGTTTAACATGGGATGGTAAATTACACAAAATGTTAGAGGTTCAATTGTAGAAAGTCCATCAAGTGAAGCATCACAGAAAATAAGTGCATAACGTGACCAACGCAGACTCAAACGTAGTGTTGAAGCCAGTAAACAATCTATGAAATCTAGCGGGAAAAACTTAAATTAAACAAAATTAGAAAAGAACAATGCCAAAAGGCAGTAAATGGCCCCTTTGGGGTAACTTAGAGCCACGATATACATGTATATCTGTAAATACAATTTTCCGCAACTTTGTTTTACCAGCAAATTAGAGTATTTTAAACATCCCTTTTGGCCAAAAGTTTGTGAATATTCTGTTGATTTTTTTACAATAGCTTAGTATATAAATAAAGAATAAAATTTACGTTTCAGAGATCCCAGATTAATTTAGTTTTCCTTCTGTGTTTATAAGAACATTTAAAAAGACAAAATGCAGCATATTTGCCTACCAAATATTCACATTTTTTAAATAAAAAACTGTTAAAGTTATTTAAGTAATATGAGCAACTTTTCTTTTTACAAGTCTCAAGATAATGTGGTGGAAATATTGAATAGATCAAATAATAATTGCTCCAATTGGAGCGAATTTTAACGGAATTTTAACGAACGTTGCAAAAACAATTATGTTAAAAGAAAAAAATTACAATTGTTACTATTAATATGTTCATTATGTGGTAAAATTTTGAGTTTATTTTATAAAAGTAATTATGAGGCGACTTGTTCATAGCTTGTCATGTATTTTGCGATAAGTCAAAGACCTCCCCCACGTTAATACAAACATTTAATATGACGTTTATTATAATTTATTTGTAAATTCTGAGATAGTTCTAATTTTTTCCTTTAATGAATCAAATTCAATAATTAGAGGTGCTACAGAATGGTACAGACTTTCTCGTACCAATGTTTTCTAATTTCCTTAGTGTGGTTTTGCTTTACGGTTTTGCTCCATTATCTGTCAAGTTGCCATCTATTATCGCCCAAACTAATTTTTTTTTTTACATTTCCTCAACTTTTCGCTTTCATTATAGAACAACCGAATTATTACTTCAAGAATATTAAAGATGAGTAAAATCTCGTCCTAAATAGAAATTTTCATTGAAAATTTGGAACCGTTTTTAAGGAAATGGCGATTAAGCATTACTGTAAATGCGAAATTTGAAGCTATTTTTCACAGGAATACATTGAGATTTGGAAAAACTTCACTTAATATCATTTGAGGCACTTCCACTCACAAATGCAATAATGTATACAAATTGAAGGATATGTACATATTAACGGCGTGAGAGATATTTAAAAAAATTACAATTGTGTAATTTTTTAGAAAAAAGAATACACGAAAATGAATTTTACGTCATACTAAACAGTACATTTACCACTATTCATTGAAATAATTGGAAGAAAAAATGTGGAGCCATTTTTGAGAAAATGTCATTTGAGAGTTTTTGAAATTGCGGAATTTTGAGCTCATTTTCACAGAAAACTATTGATTTTTAAAGAAACTTTTTTAGACATCACTTAAAGCACATTTACTCGTAAATGAAATAATGTGAACAAATTGTCACTAATGTAAATATTAACGACGTGAAAGGCCAGTAAAAAATTACATTTTTGTAATTTTTGCAAAAATAAAAGAATGGAGCGAAATGTCTTCTTTGTCATCTTATAGAATCCACTTAGCACTATCCGTAATAATATTGAAAGAAAAAAATTGCAGTCGCTTTCGAGAAAATTTGGTTTTGTTATTTTTTTAAATTGCGCGAATAAAGGTAACTTAACGTTTGATGAAATTTAAAACATTTTCAAATTTTAAATCAGAACAAACCATTTATTCACAATATTAAACAATAACAAAATGAAAAAGTAAAGAAAGAAACTTTGCTGAATTAACATCTCAAAAACAAAATCTAATCCTAATAGTTCTCTGAATCTATTTACAGTTCGTTCATATCTTCGAACACTCACCTTCTTATTCACATCTACAAATCATCCAAACATCTTTAATCCCGAATCTCCGAATTTCTCAAACATATTTTCTTTGTCGATAATTTAAAAATTCAGCTCTTCTTTACGTTTCAACATATACTTCGTCTTATATTGCATAAACTAGATATGCATTCCTAGTCATCTACTAGCCTAGGAACAATTCTCCATTCACTAAGACGTCTACTTTCGATCTGGTTGTTTATTTTTCTTTCTTGGCGTATATTGTACAGCGTGTACGGTATTTTAACAGCCCTTAAATGTACGAATGTATAGAGACATGTGTGCGACGTTGAAATGTATTACGAATGTCCGGCAAATGCCGCAACACAGGAGGAGCAGCTGTGTGCAGGGTGTACAGGAAATGTGGACTACTGTACAGTATGGACAGGAGCAGTGCACCAAGTCAAAAATACGTAGTGTACAGCTGCTTTACAGACCACCACAACACATATTTTCGAAAGGGTGAGTTACTATATTGTCAGCAATGCAGAAAAATCAAATCTGCAGTTCGTTTACCGTTGCAAATAGTTTTACTATAACTCGGGAACGAAAATGTCTAGTTTTTCAGATGTTGCTAATCTGGATCTTTTTTAAATTTTATTATTATTATTATTATTATTATTATTATTATTATTATTATTATTATTATTATTTCATTTTCACACAAATTATTGGTCTTACAGCATGGTAACTGATTTCTTTAACCTTACAACATTCTATAATTAATCTAATACAATATAAAATATCAAAAATAAATTTACAAAATAACAGCTAAATTTGAAAGCTTCAGAATCCCACATGTCCTCTCATGAACCTCCTGACCAATGAGCACGTACTGATGACTGATTTTTGAAAAGCGATGATAATACTCTTGTCCATACCTAGGTCATCTAACGATCTTTTAAAAAGTTTTCGTACGACTCCAGTTGCTGATAGAACAATTGAAAAAGTTTTTCCATGTGCAATATGCCACTGTTCATTCACTGCATATGCTAGCTCTCGGTATTTATCGATTTTGACTGATATGTTGTCATCATGTTGCTGGTGTTGACAACTGCAAAATCGAGAAACCAAACTTCACTGGCAGATTTATCCCAGACCGTAACATCGCACATCGCAACGTCTATTGTTCTGTCTGTGAAAATACTGCGGTCCCAGTACAACTTTTGTTACTTGCTTTCAAGCACCGCTTCTGGATGATATTGGTAGTACGGTGTTTGTGTCCCGCAGGAGTCTGTATTTCTTAGCAAGCTTGGCATGGATGATCCGGTTCACTAGATCGTGTCTCGTTTTGTAGTCTTTTGGGGCTACTGCACTGCAACCAGAGATGATATGATGGATGGTATCTTGGTCTCGCTCACACATTCGGCTCTCGCCACTATGTATTTCTGGGTCTTTAGTTTTGTATTTAAGGTATTTCTTCGTTGGGACAACCTGATCTTGGATTGCCACCATAAAGCCTTCAGTTTCAGGGTACAAATATCCTATGCTAACCATTTGTACGACATTTCCTCATGGACATTTGGATTGGCAACTGCAGCAGGATATGCACCATGGAGGGCTTTTTGTTTCCAGGAATCCATTTCTTGTAGGAAAGATGACTGTTGGATAGATATATTTTTTTGTTTTAGATTTAGAGGCGCATAGTTATCTGCCTATACGACCACCTTGTGGAGTTGAGAAGTATTCGCTTTCCCTGCAAAATACTTTCTTATTGCTATTATCTGCTTAGCGTGGTGGTTTGTCAACTTTATGATACCACTCGTCGCGGCAGTGTCATCCTCTGAATAGTGCTTCTTGGGTGGTGGCAACCAACACGTGTCATTTGGTGTGTTGATATTATGATTCAGGGTCTTCATGTAGGTGATCTCTGGGTGTATCTTGTTCTGGAAGCTCAATGAACAGAGTATCTTGCGAGCCTCGTGGTGGGGTATGAATTTGTGGTATTGGAGTTATTGCAGGTTCTATGTTTCCTTGCGTCTCTAACAGTACTTGTACTTCTGCTTTAATCTCATTTTGTCTAGCACGTGAGATATATTTGCCGGTTTTACTTATCTTTGATCTGCGATGCTCTTCTCAGTGAGGTGGGATAAATGTGGGTATTGTTGGATGAAACATCTATGCAATTCCTGCCAATATGCTATACGAATTGTATCGCAACGGGGAATGCAAAAATACAACTTAATGATTTTTTCGTTCTTATGATTAGTGTATTGAACTCTCCGTCGTGGCAGGCCTGTCACAGTGGTCCCAAGTGAACTCTGAGAAACACTGTGCTTAAGGTGCAATTAACAGATCTTCTGTACTGCTTCCATCGGCTGTAGTAAATTCGGGTATCCCGATGTGAGCCCGCCTGATCAGCATCACACCACTAGTGGTTCGCATGCTGTCACAGACAGCGCTAGTTCCATCATTGTCCTGGCGTTCCCCAGGCAGCGGCTCTGGTCCGAGGCAAATTTCCAATGATTCTTCTATTTCAAAATGGGTGTGGTCTGATAGGGCTGCTATCTCATGGCCTTTATACTCGCCATGAGGTGTATTAACCCACCCAACCTTGGCCGTTGAAGACTTTGCCCGTTACCCCAAGCATGGGCTCCCCTTATCAACCCTCGAGGAGAAGGGTCACTTCGATGCCATCTTCGTGTCTTCTGTGGGCTGCCTCTTCTGTAGGTCCTCTTCAGATGTTGAGGTCTTCTTCTGGAGTACTTCTTCGTCTGACCCCTCCACCTCAACCTGTCCGGCAAGGGTGGCCCCATCAGTAGCTACGCTACCGCCGGCATAGCGGTCACGGGGATACTCAAGCTCCACCACCAAAGTCAAGGTCATGTACTCTCGAGGTGGAGTTGTTGTTGTTGTTCTTGTTGTTGTTATTGTTCTTGTTGTTATTATTATTATTATTATTGTTGTTGTTGTTTTAACTTTCATTCATCTTTCATCTATTTATCGTTAAAATGTTGGGATGGGATTGTGATATTCAAGAAAACGTCCATTTCCATGAATCTTCTCCCCATCATATACAGTTTTTACTGTTGTTTTTTTTTAACAAAAAAATCCAATACATCAAACATGTAATACAGCATGGGCCCAGGTCCTAGAACTACAGAGCTGTGTTTAAAGATAAATTCAAAAACTAGGGATTGGTATTCCATGTTATACAAAATTTTAAAATAATCACACATAACAGACTACTCTTACTGGTGATTAAGATAAGGTTGGCTATGATTGAGTGCCATTTGCTCCAACGATCTAAGAATAATACAGACAATTGGGACTGCCCAGGAGATTCATAATGAATTCAAACTCACATGACCAAAGAATATGTGCAGTGTCATAGGAACCCTACGGATATTGAATTTATGACAAATGATCAAAGAGAAATGAAAGAAAATTATGACAAAATGAAAATGGTAATTGGCAATTAACTGCTGTATTCAGTAATATATTGACTTTTAACTTCAATGCAGAAGTACAGAAGATCTGTGTAAGAATGAAGCTCAAGTTCTTAAGGAATTAAGACCTAATATCTAATAACATTGACAAACTATTCCTTATGACACTTCCTCATGACTATCTCGTTTCTGAAAGTGGAAATGTCAAAACAATCAGAATTCAGATCTTGTGGACTAACAAGGGACTAACATGATCTACCAGGAATTACAAGGAATTAGAAGAACACAATTTGACTTAAAATAGGTTATTGTCTACTTGTGCTTTCTCAAATTCATTTAGTAATGTGATATTAGCTTAACATGTCAAATCAATAGTAGACAATTTCTTTACATTATCAGACCAATTTGATAACATTAATTCTCTGATAAGATTTGCTTTGAATTTATAAGCTACTGCATATCTAAACAGTTTAACAATGCATTCTTTGGTTTTAGATTGATTCCTCTCAGGTTAGAAATATAATCAAGGAGTTCATAGACAGTGGTGTAGAAGCTCATGATTCGTGAAGCTGAAATGTTTTTCAATGTGATTTTAATTGAACTCATATTTAAATGAATAAAATTAAATCAATTTTAAACAGACCCTCCAAGAGGATAAGCACAGACAGAGGATTAAAAGGGTAAAGTTAATAGCGATCTGTTAGAATGGAAATAGTAAATTCTTTATTGTAAATTTTTTCTGATTCCATTGAAATGGAAAGTGAAAAATGATGTCATCTTAATTTACCAGAAAATGTGCAATTGAATTACTTTGGTCAATGAAATTGGAAGAATGATACAAAAGTATATGAACAGTTCTGAATAATATGGTCAGCAATAAGCATTTTCATCTTGTTCATAATAGTTCAGAATATTATGTAGTCATTTTCCAAGTTGAAATGCCTTTCACATTTATCCTTTTGTCGGTTAACTAAATATTTTTATTCTTCTTATAGTCAACATACATTATTTAGGAACAAATCAAGAATATGCAAATAGCATGGGATGAATATTTGCATTTTCTTTTTTGAATATAATTTAATATTAGTGCATTTAATAATATTTTTTAATATTAGTGTATACTTTAACAGATCTAGTATGTTTTGTATCATTCTTCTTTAATGTATAAAGAATGTATATTTCGTTACAAAGTTAATTGCTATGCTGTGTGTAGTTCTATTCCTTATTACTGTATAGTTTTATACTTTTTACTGTGTAGTTTTATTCCTGTTTACTGTATAGCTGCATTATATTGCGTTTAACAGAGCATTAGAAAATGCTATGTGAATATACTAATTATGTTGTCATTTTTGTGGTGATCATACTTCACAAGTGAAAGGAAATGAAAGTACAAATGTTGTACCAGTAGTGTAAATTAATTTTATACCTATATTGAAAAGTGTATAGTTGAAGTGTCTTTTTGTATGCATATTGTACCCTGAGAAACTTCCTTATGTGTATACTACAGCTGATGAAAAGAAATGCAGAAATAGCAAGTTTCATGCTCAACAGTACTACATAACATGCAATAAATAAATATATGCAGCCCAGAAATAGTGTGTGAACAAGAAACTAGAACTCAAGATACAAACTTAAAGATTGCATATGAAAACAATGCATGCATTCTGGAGAAAATATTTTTTTTAAATTGCGTGATATATTGTTTTGTATGAAAAATGTATGAAGTCGTAAGAAAATGTTTTCATTAAAATATTTAAAATATTTCATTCTTCCAATGGAAATGTCTCTAAAACCAAAAAAACTTGTTTAGCAAATGTGAAGTACGGAAAGCTGTTTTATGATTTTTAGTACACTTACATAGGCTTACCCCTAAATGATAAGAGGATTTATAATGCTTCAAATTCACGTTCTAGATGGAGATAATATTTACAGTGCCGTTTGTTTCCATGGTTCTATCAAACTCACTCACTCTTGACACCATCCTTGCATTTTTTGTTACTCTCTGAAATCTGCAATGCAACTGTTAACAGAGAAAAAATAAAATCAAAGGAAGAAAAATATTTGGGTAATTTTTAACATAATTTCTCAGCTGTATTTATAAATTAGAGAAAGAGTTGCCAAATTAATACAACAAATTCTGTGTACAAGTAAAATGCTTTTCTCTGTACAATTAGCACAACTGCTAGTGCACAAGCACTTTGGCCATTTCAAGTAAGATAGTGTTCATCTGCACTTGCATTACTTAAGGCTAGTCAAAGTAACGCTCTTGTGCCACAGGCTCTATCCTAAATTATCTCACTCTCAACACTAGTAATGAAGCTCAGCAGATTAACTGTGAAATTCAAGTCCTGCAATTCATTTGTTCTAATTTGAGGAGAAGACACCATGCAAATGCTGAAGCATTTGATTTGCTATTGCTTGAATTATGCTCCAGTGTTACCACATGATGAACCACCAACCACCTAATTTATTTGTGGTGTAGTTAAAGATAAAATATTTTTTTAATAGAGATGGTGAGAAGCACAGGCTCCTTCCAAAATTGAAGGTTCTAGGGATGGCCCTGGATCTATGGGGAATATTAGCACTGCTAATTACTAAAGCTGATTATTATTCTCATTAATTAAATACTTTTTTTACCTTTCAATGTATATTTTAAAAATTGTTATCTTGGCTAGTCATTGCAATCCAAATGTAATATGTGAAGTTTTCATTGATTTGACATATTTATTTATTATTTATTTATTTATTTAAAACTACAGACTGTAACAAGTACAAAATGATAACAAAAATAGTAATTTGTGCTAGGCGTTACAATATTTTTACATGTTTTATTATATTTTTCATGTTTTGCTGTTATTTGCTACAAATTTTCTTTAAACTTCTGACATAAATAAGTTACCAGTTTCATAAACCAGCAAATATATTTCTTTTACAGTAATGTGTTCAGACAATTCAGTGTGCCTAACTTACGGCTTTCCAGATGTTCACAGCCTGTTTAGGTTAACCTGACTGCACTCCTCTAGTTATCTCAATTAAAGTAAATGAACAGTAGGACAAAATACAACGTAACAGAAATACACCTTTGCAGGTAATTGAGTGTCTCCCCTTTACGTATGAAAAGTATTGGTGATGCCTTGTTTCTTGATCTGTAAGTCCCAAGTTCTGAGAAATATTGGTTGTTGCAAAAACAATAGAATATCAATGAGAATGCTGCAACAATTGTGTGTTGGTCATTGAGTTTCCACATGGAGAGCAACAGGAGATATTGTTCAAAGATAAAAATGGTTTTCTTCAAAAAGTTTAACTCCAAATAGTCAGCTTTTACTTTAAAAGTTTTATATAAATATTATTCTATATATATAATATATATTATTTATAAATTTTGTTCTATATTTATTCTATATGGACTTGAAGATTAGGAATGGATATAATTTGTGTATGCTCTGCAATGAATTTTTATAATTTTGCTTTTAAAATATTTATGCTTTTATCTTTTAGATGCTGATCTTATAGTTTCTCATTGTAAAGGACTGCTTTCCAATCTCCAAACATTTCATTTTTTGATAACATTAATATTTTTTGGATTTAATAGCCATTATCAATTGAATGAAAATTCCATTAATAAAAAAGCTCATTTAAAAGAGAAATTAAATTTTTTCATTAGAACTTTTTCCATAAAGATAATAATTTCACATAACTCACACAGACTCTATTTAAGACATTTGACACACT
>BLKR01005216.1:0-86148 GCA_011170035.1 Teleogryllus occipitalis
TCTTTTGGTTGGTTTAAAATTTTGAACGTTCAAGAATAATATCGATTTTTAGAACAAAGATAACAGTAATCTAATTATTACAATGCAATAGTGAATTTATCGTTTAAAATCATGGCATAAGTTTCTAAATTTTTGCAGTTACACTCCACAGAATACCAGAACACTGATAAAAGGTAAAACATACGTGTAGTCAATAGGTCTTTCACATAAGGCCTTATTTTCATTGATACTTGGTGATTTTACTGTTTGAACTTTTGACTCAATCGTTGTCCTTTTAAAATTCAATTCTCTCCTTGAGATACAAGTCATTCGCTTAAAGTAACCTGGAGCAATATGGCGACCTCGTCCCAATTACGAACGATTCGTCACCGGGAAAAAAAGAAAAAAGCGAAAACGAGAGCGCTTTGAAAACTTCTGTGGGAGTGGTGGAGGCGGCCGCGTTGGCCTAGACCGCGGGCAATAATCGAATACGGGATTTCATTATGAAGTAAGTCCAAAAATATTGCATTTTTATTCTTGTTTTATTCGAGTTACGAATGAATTCACAGTATATATTGTTTCAAAACATTTTGTATGTCCTCTGAGCAATGCGAGTCCGCGAAAACCCAGAGATTCTATTCTCTTGGATATTTGTGTGATTAGACGTCTAGCTACCAAATGTTAGGGATCTCTTCTGGGGGTGTTGTACAGATTAGTCAGGGTATCAATTTAACATGAAATAAAGGTGATGAATATGGCAATCAAATTTGCACGAGACGATTAAGTTAAAAAAAGTTATAAAGTCGTTTATTATTTTCTCGTATACGTACTACATATATACCGAGAAATAAATATAATGAAATGCTGTGGAATATTCATTTTGATTTTTCAACAAAAATACACTTTTCGGGACAACGACAAAATTCTTTTATTTCTTTTTCAAAACGTCCGTCCATCGGTCGGTCGGTCTGTTCGTCTGTCTGTTAGTTTGTGAAAAATACTAGCGCCTAAACTATTCGTAGAATTTTTGCGAAAATGAATATTCCTCATTAGATCTGACTCGACTCAAACTCCTGCGATTTTGAAAAGAGTTCTTTGAATTTTGGGGGTACTTTACATGAAGCCCATGAGACATTCTCATTTTTTCTAGAAAATGGGACCATTTTTTAAATTTAAATTTCTCGGACGAATAGAGTTAAATACACTTATAAAGATGGCACATGTCCTATTTTCACAGTTCACTCACATTTTTCGAAAATTGAAATTTTGAAATTTTTTGGATCACGGCTACATTATTAGATAGAGGATAGAAATTTTTCTTCAGATCAAATGTATTCTCCACAATTATTTCTGTATTGGATGCCTGGCACAACTTAATGAAAATATTAGTAATTATTGCATAATTTTGATTTAAATATGTGCAATTATAAAAACAAGATTTTCTCATAAACAGCTTCACATTTTTTCTTTAAAATTTTTCTACGGATATTGCTAAATGCACGAAACGTCTTGATATAAACGCCATGATGATATATAATTTGGATTTTTCAAAATATTCACGAATATAATTTTTTATACATCTCTGACATATTTAATATTTACATTAAGGGAGTTTTTATCATTACTGAATTTGAGAGTGCAAGTGTTATTCGCAGTTTGAAATTTCATGTTCTTCGCATTATTTCTCATAAAGAGTTTTGAAAACTCAAAAGTTTTTTGTGAATATGAGCTCAAAATTGAGCAAATTTCAGAAACATTCAATTTCATAAATACCATTTTCTTAAAAGTAACTAAAATATTTTCGATGCAATTTTGGATATCAGCTTTCCTCCCTGTTGCCCCGTTCCTCCCCCATCCAACGCGTGGGACCCGCCCGGTCCCGTTCCATTCTGTTTCCGGCCCGTTCTGTCCCATCCGTCCCGCCCTGTCCATTCCACAACGTTTCTCCCGTGTCACTCCATTCCTCCACCACTCAACGCGTTCCGATCTGTCCTGTCGCATCTCATCCTGTTTTATATCGTCCGCCCCGTTCCATCTACCCTTCCCTCGTCCTAACCCGTCCCATTCCATCCCGTTTCTCCCGTGACGCTCCGTTCTTCCTCGACCCAACTCGCCCCGAGCCGTCTGGTCCTGTCCCATCCTATCCTGTTTTATCCCGTCCGATTTCGTCCGCCTCGTTCCGTCCAATCTCGCCCCTTTCATCCTGTACCATCCCGTCACTCACGGCCACACTCGTCAGCATCCGCTGTCGCCGTCCTCTAATGCCCTAGTCGACCTTTCAGTTCCTCCTGCACCTGATACCGCTAGCAGGTTGGTGACCGGGAGAGGAACGCAGTGCCAGCCTTGTAACGTGCCGGCAAGACCACCGTCATCACTCATCAAGATTTTTTTAAGAAACGGAGTGTGAAAAACATGGGGAAATTGAGTATTTATTGATTCCCGACGCTTTAACTACATAGGTCATTATTCCCAGAGGAGAAGTGCACATTTTAACTCGAGAGGTGCTGGTGTTTCACCCCTACTGGCGGAGAGATCAGGCGCCGACTTACAAGTTTGCGGGCTTTCCCTGCCCGGGTGTCCCCTGCAGCACCTGCCCCAGCCGGGTCTCGACTGATCTCCCATCATGAGTGGAACAGTAGTTGGAAGTAGTAAATGTAATGAGGAAATTGAACAGAAATTACTGGAGTTTAGTCTGATAGTTGTAAGTTTCATAAAACAATTTAAAAGAAGAGCGAAAAGGAGATTTTTTAACTGTGATTTTTTTCTATCTTTGTATAGTCCGTCAAGTCACTACAGAGCACATCGATTAATATTTCAGTGTACAATAGTTGCTATTACATTGCTATTAAATGGTGAAGTTCTTAAGAGTCACTGTAGATATAATCTAATATTTTATATTTAAATGAAAAAGTGTTTACTAATTTAGTGTAGTAATTTGTCCAATTACAAATCAAATTATACCGAACCGTAAATATTGTTTTAAGTTGATTGTGAATTTATCAAGTAATTTTAAACACTCTCTTTAAAAACATCTATCTCTCTAATGGCATGAGGAATTTAAATTATTATAATTATTATTTAATAATTATAAAAGGCTAAAATAGGTGCGTCTTTTTCTATAAATGCGAGAAAGTCTGCATGAGAATTGGTAATAATCTTACAAGTTGAACAGGCAATGTATACCCAAAGTCCTTTTAGGTGCAGATAACTCAAATAGTAAATATCTGATATTTATTGCCCACTCTACGTATGATATTTTTCTTCCAAATTATTCAAATTGTAATTTCAGATATAAATAATAATAATAATAATAATAATAATAATAATAATAATAATAATAATAATAATAATACAGCACCTGATACTGCTTGCAGGTACAGCAATAAACAGCTCATAACAACGTAGTAAATAATAGTGTACGAATAGATTGACTAGAGTACAACAGGAAAATGGCTCCATGTTTCATCTAGTCGTATTAATCATGAAGAAATTGAGTACCAAAATAGTACAGTTTGATAGGGAAGTGTAGATTGGTTTAATAGGTTCATAACATACTGCATCAACGATGTACCGTTAATCATTGTTTATCACGTCGTTTTCTCTTATACACTACTGGAACGAAAACACCTGAGGGAATTGCAAGAACGTAAAGGATTCATTTTACGAAGTGTTTAGGCCCAAACATAATGTACTGAAACAGTTTGTGGAGAAACACAAATTCGTGGAAACGCTGAGGAAACGCGGCAATTGGTTTTAGATAGAAATTATACGAAATATATTAAAATTTTACGTTTTTCTAGTTTTAAGCGGAATAACGCCATTAGCTGAAATTATCAACCGTTAGTTCCTTAAATGGTGTTTTGCATTGACTTCATTTTAGTTTACATTTTTCATCACATCACTTGTATTTCATGGTGATATACATAATTTGTTTTGAAGAAAAAATATCATTGATTGTCAAAAAAGCAAAAGGATACTTATGTTTAATTATTAATATTTTCTGGACTTCTGTGAATAGTCTCGATAACTTAAGTTTAGGAGAATGTAAGGGGTGGAGAAAGACAACAAGCAAAGCTTATTTTGAAATACTTCGAAAATAAATTTTGCTCAAAAGGGAATATTCATAAAGGTAACTAATTAGTAAATTACAACATTACACATTAAATGTTCTAATTCGTATTTAGTGTTTTGTAAATTCTATTTGTATCTGAGAGCACATCTATTGCACAGTATCTATTGCACATCTCGCAATTTTTAAAGTCTGGTTTCTTTTACTATGGCGCCAATCCCCTATGTTACTTCACATCGCGAAATATAGAAGTTCGACAAGACATTTCATTAATGAAAACATAGGCTTTGAATTGGCAGAAGTCTCATTCAACACATGACAAAAATATGTAAAAAGTAATTGATAAAAATTATCACAATTTGTAAAAATAAAAATAACAGCTTATAATATTTATTCTTTAATTTTTAATTCACTTTGATGTTTGGAACGCAGCTTCCAGAAAGCTGATTTGTACTTGATGGACACTTCCCCGAGGTCGATGCATGAGATACCGCTGTAAGTGTCGCCCGCTGCCATGGCGGTTCGCGGGCGACCGCAGCGTCACCGCCCGCCCGTCGCTCGCGGGCGGTCGCAGCTGGCGGCGAGCGCGCTCTCTCGGCGGCGTGGGCGTGGGCGTGGGCGGGGGCGGGGGCGGGGGCGGGGGCGGGGGCGCGAGCGGCTCCACGCAAGAAGAGGCTCCGCTGGCTTCGAAGCTTCTCGGGGAGGGAAGTTGGTAGTTAATAAGGAGAACAATAGTGAAAGGCTGGCGCGGGGCGCGGGCGGGGCGGGGCGGGGAAGGAGGTGAGCTTTCGGAGGAGGTGTTGGTGATTAGCTTAAAGCAGAGGAACAGAACAGCAGGCAAGATGCACAGGCATCGTTCGTTACCCCGCCCCCGCCCCGGTTCTCCGGTCTCGTTGCCTTCGCCGCCGCCGCCGCCTCCGAACCCCGGCGCCCTATCTTGTGTTGTTGTTCCCGCTGTTGTTCTGCCGTGCTTCTACCTCCCGAGCATTCATCGATTCTGAATCAACGGATTGTGTAGTCAGTCTTCCCGACGGCGGCGCGGCGGCGGCGGCAGCGTTCCCTCGCAGAACCGGCGCCGCCGCCCCCGACGAGGCTGTCCTCGCGCCTCCACCCCCGAACCCGCCCCCACCGCCGCACCCAGCAGTGCCGGTCTTCCGATAGGTGCCTGCGAAGCACGGAGTTTGAATGAAGGATATTCAGCGGAGCGGGCGGGGGCGGCAGGCGCAGGCGGCGGCGGCGCCCGCGTATTAATGGGAGGAAGGATTTGGTGATTGTTTTGGCTCCGGGGGAGGGGCGGAGGGCGGCGACGCCTCCGCTGTGCAGTCGCGCGCGCGCGCGGGCGCGCTCGCGTTCTCGCCCGGCGAGTGTGCTCGCGCGCTCGACGGCCGAGTTGGCTGGCTCGCTCGCCCCCTCGCAGCGCGCCTTCCGAACGAACAAATGCGCCGGGGAACTCATGGGGGGACGGGGGGACGATGGGGCGACAGCACGTTCTGACACTTCGCAGGTCGAAGGTCACGGGAAGCGCAGAGTGGGAGACGAGGAGGGCCTCGTAGAATGCAAAAGTGCAGGAACGGGGTGTGGAAACACAAAGGATGCTCCGAAAATGGGCAGAAATATTGAAGTTTCGCTATCTCAAACGTCTAGTTTACCACACAATGGATTGTTTTCTAGGTAGTTTTCGACGAATGAAAGAATCTGACCTAAAACTAAAGGGAATGCATAGGATTTCTCTTCATTCTTCATTACTCGCGTAAATTATGTCTAAATCCATTCTATTTCCGCAAGTCGAAAAAATACTTTCTGATTTTACTGTTATAACGAGGATCAGATAGAAAGAAAAGAATTTGAAAATACTTATTTCGAACTACGACAAATTAGCTGCTAATTGAGTAAAGCTAATTGAGTAAAATTAACATTATTGATAGAGACCCTCCCATAGCGTAGACAGTAAAGTAATATGACGAAATTTCTCAAAAAATAATACATTGGAGCAATACGTTTTTTGCATTTCGATTCTGAAAATTCTCCTTAAACACCACAAACAATGTATTCAAAAAATATATTGAGTTCAAAAAATATTACAATTTAATGGAGTTTATTACATCACAAACACTAATAATGTAAAGTGACGTTTGCAGTTAACATACGATACTGGTTGAAAAAAGTAAAATAGTTTTATAAATCAATCATTGACGATCAGCGTCAATCAGTGTCAGTTGATCTGATAGAGTGGATTCAATTCAACGCAGTTCTTTGAAAGAATAATAAGAAACCGAAATTTTGGTGTGTTTGAAATTCACCAGAGAATTCACACCACTCTGCTTGTGAGCGGCAGGCAGTGATAGTCGAAACACGGGCGTGGCACGGTACGTCCCAAGGGAAGCTCCAATTGAATCCAAAGCCGGCTGCAATCGGCAGCGAAGTCGCATATCGGAACAGCGCTCCGGGGAATCCCTCCACCCCAGACGAAACTGCGAAGGGCGAATGAAAACTCTGAAAAATTGATTTGATTTTCATCCGGCTGCGTGGGCGTCTGAGGAATTGAATGAGAAAGATTGAAGTAAAATGTGAAAAATAAGGAGTCAACTATAAGCATCACACGATTCAAATCAAGAGACAAGAAGGGGAGAGATAAGAAAATACATGCGTTGCAGAAGTGTGCAAAGATAATAAATTGGGGAGGACAACTGAAAACATTTCATTTATGACAAATTAAATTGGGTATAGAACTATACTTTTCGTATATTATGTTGTTTTATTTACCTCATAATTAAGGTGATGGCTGAAAACTCTTTTTTTAAATGATCAACCGCAATGGTAATATCACTTCTACCAGGTTATCGTAACTCAGAGAAAACAATGCTTCCAAAAGAAGGAAACCTATTGGGCAGAACAGCAGAACAACGAAGCTCCCAAACTAGCACCATCATCCATAGAAAGCTTCCCGCAGTACTTGACCACATCCTTTTCCGTTTACAATTAACGGCCTCATCTGATAACGCCCATAATTAATATGTGCATGGAAGTAATCACACAGGATACTTCATGAGAGGGCACGGCAAGAGCGGGTACCAGAGACAGGCTATATATAAAAGTAATTAGGCACGATAATCAAGAATAATACTCAGCAAAGCGTAAAGCTTTCATGTCTGCGGCAAAAAAGCAAACATATTGCAGTTTGAAGTGCTCAATGACAATGGAGGGAACCTTGGAGGTGGCGGAGAGCGCGGCTGACGAGGGAGTCTCGCTCGAGCGCGGGCGGGGGTGGGAGGCGGGGTGGGGGGCCGCGACTGTCGCATTGTTTCGGATCGCGCTCGTCGTTTGTTCGTGCCGGAGCGTCACTGCAATCGCACGAAATGGCGGTCGCCTTTCCTGTCTTTATGCCATAACGATAAGCTCCGCTCCTCCTCTCCCCCCCCCCGCCGCCTCACCTCTCTTAACGTCCCTTCCCGACGCAAAAACGAGACGCCCTCGCAAAGATATATCGTTATAAAATTATCCTCACGTAACCTACACGTCAGAAATTCTTATAAAATGTCCGATGTTTTTATTAAGATGGAAACTTTCCAGGTTCCGCCAGCCCGACGGAGAAAATGACAATTTTGTGAGACTGTCGTGTCGGGGCGTTTATTCTCTTGTTTTTTACTACTCCGCTTCTCCATTTTCTTCGTATTCTTACGCCTCGCGCCGTCGCCTCGCGTCGCGTCGCGCGGACTGTGCACGGGCCGACGGGGGCGGCGGCGGCGGCGGCGTCTGCGTCTGCCGTCACGTGAACGGCGCACAATAATACGGTTCCTACCGTCACGATTTCCGTTGCACTATTGTTCGTTGATTGTCGCTTTTTTTACGGCGAGGCGCTTCTCCATTGTTCTGGGGGCGCGGGCGGCGGCGGCGGCGGCCGCCGCAGAGGGCGTGAGCGACGCGAACGTCGGTCGGAGATTTCAGAGGCGCCGATGGGGCGACAGCGGTTGTCGAAAGGGTGGCGACACTGTCGCGTGGCGGGACCGGGCCAATTATTCGCCCTTCGGGACCACACGCGACGAAGCGCTGAGGTAGAATCGGAGGGGGGGGGGCTGTGCACGGGAAGTTATCCCGCGCTGAGGCGATGGGATAAGGAAGGATGGAGCAGAATGAGATGGGAGCAGGTGAATGATGTGGGTTGGGTTGAGTTGGGTGATTTATTGATTATTTTGTGTTTCGGGGCGCCTCAACTGCTATGGTCATTAGTCTTGTATGTGAGGCGTTATATCCGGGAGGTGGCAATATCTTCACTAGCGGAGCATCGCCCCAGTCAGGACATGCTCAAAGCTTCCGATATTATTTATTTTTTATATACGTCAAAAGCAGATAAAAACTGTGTGTGACGTGCTACAGGGAGAAGTGAATTTTCGGCACGTTTTCATAATTCAGTGATACCTACCCTAAGCCACACACTAGTTGAATTTTGAATATAGAAAGAAATGTTGTTGAAATGTTTGAATATAGAAAGTTTTTTGCAAGGATTCTTAACAAAACATTTGTTTCGATGAAATAAAATCTATTTTCAAGGGCAAATCAGCGGTAGATTTGGGCTCTTATGACTCATCATGTCCTTCGTGAAGGAATAACACTTCCTGTCGTGACATGGAGAACGATAATTTAAATACCTATATTTCCCACTGAATTCTAGATATATTTGGTAGGTGTGCGTGTGTGTGCGTAAGGAAAAGAGTAAGGGACATGATTGAAGAAGGAAAGATCACGCGCGGTCTGTGGCCCGTTTGCTAGGTTACTGCTCTGGCATTAGCCTGGTATAAACTGGAGAAATGGTTTAAACAGTAATTTGGAGAGACACGGTAAGCGTTGGGTGAAGGATACGTGAGTTTGGATGGGGTAGAGTGGGGTGTAGTGGGGTAGAGTGGGGTGGTGTGGGGTGTAGTGGGGTAGAGTGGGGTGAACTGGGATGGAGTGGGGTAGAGTGGGGTGGACTGGGATGGAGTGGGGTAGAGTGGGGTGGAGTGGAATAGAGTGGAGTGGGGTGGAGTGGGGTAGAGTGGGTGGAATGGGATAGAGTGGGGTAGAGTGTGATGTAGTGGGGTAGAGTGGGGTGGAGTGAGGTAGAGTGGGGTGGAGTGGATCGGTGTGGAGCGCAATGCGAGCAATGTATGGGTTGGGGTAGAACTCGGTGCGTTAGGGTAGGATAGATTGGAATAGAGTGGAGTGGATTGAGTTTGGAGGAGGCGGATGGGAATCTACAGGGGATGCGAGTGGTGATCACCTTAGAGGTTCTGAAGGGGTGGGCGAAAACTGAGCAGTGGGTCGGGATGGATGAGGCAGAGTGAGAAGGGGCGGGAGGGCGGGTGACAAGGGAATCAATCTGTCTAGCCTGCGCCACTTATCACTTAACCGGCCGCACGTTTCTCGAAGGAATATAAAGGAAGAGAGGCAAAAAATACAAAAAACGTATGCTACCTGGAGAAGTGTATACTTCTTGAAGAAAAACTGAAATGTGGAAGGAATATTCTCTTTAAGAAAAAGAAAATGAGTTAATACTTTACCTTCATTTTGAGCAACTTAAATACAATATTTAAAGAGCAATTGAAATTTCCGTATCTTTGCTAACGAGACACCCAAACTTTCTGACTTTTTGATTCTGACGAGATTCATATATTCCTTTGTTCTGGATCAAATGCTAATGATTGGGCAATTCAATTATTTCTTAATAACCAATACAATTAATAGGTGAGCTTTAGGCACTGTGTTCTCACGTTAACTATAATGAGTGTGAATAATTAGAGGGGCTAAATTTCAAAGAAAATAGTGAATTTATTGAAGATTTTTAATATCAAATACAAGTTTATGTGATGTGGTAACATTTATTATATTAGTGAATAAGTGTCATAGTAAAAAATGTTCGTAGATAAAAATATAATTATGTTTTATATAATATTTTGATTTTGAAATAAGAAATTAACGATAATTTACTTTTTATTTTTAAAATGAATCGCAATATTAATTTTTGTCAGAAAACGTGTGCTTAATAAAAATATAAAATGACCAAATATTCCCAGATTCATTACTCAACCATCTTGCAACTGAGCAGCCGTTACTAATACGGTAGTGCTCATCTTGCCTTCAAGTCAAAGCAACCTTCTGAGAAGCGCAGAAAGCAGATATGTCATCTATAGCAGAAACCCGCTAATCCGAACACCGCAAATCAGAAATTTCAGATAGTCCAACCAAAATGAAGGAAATATGCTACATAAATAAAATTAAATTAACATAAAATTAAATGCTTTTTGTAATGTAAAGAAAGGTTTTTATAATTACTCAACTAATTATTGAAACAAGTTATCGAAATGAAACGTTTATTGCACTTATAACTACGGTGAATATCACATTACATGTAGCAGTAATTTTCACTTAGAGGAACATGTAAAATCGGGAATCATCTTTTGCCGCCAGGAAATTAATCTACTTGATGATGCAATGTAATAATAAGATCCTTACGCTAGGTTGTCATTTTCTCACATCGCACGCTATATTGCATTACGTCTGGTAATCCTATAGATGTATGAACGGTACATTTTTCTCGGATAATCCGAACATTTCCAAATCCGAACAGACCATACCGTCTATTAGTTCGGAATACCGGGGTTTTACTGTACCATGAGCAAGTGCGATCCAATTGGCGACAATGGCGTGGGCGATTGCTAATCGTGCAGGCGACCTGTTAGGTTCGTGGGCGCGGCGGCGGCGGTGGCACCAGGGGTGGCGCCGAAGGCACAAGTTGGAATTGTTTTACGGCCTAAGCGGTCGCGGCGGCGGCGGCGGCGGCGGCTCCAGCGGCCACGACCCTCTCTCGTACATCACCCGGCCGAGACCTCGCCGCTATTAAGGAGCATTATTCACACTTTAGTGCTGCTATCGATCACGGCGCGGGGAGGGCGTCGACATATTTCAAAGAGCAGCTGACCTCTGGTCGCCGACCACCGCCGCCGCTTGTCGATAGCGGCGCCATCTGTCTCCGCGCGATAGAGTCGGTCCTCCCGCCGCCGCCGCCCCCGCCGTGGCTGCGGCTGTCGACCTGTGTGCCACCGTCACAGCTTCCGCTCCTATCTTACCCATCGTTCTCGTCCTTGCGGTGGGCTCACGATTTTGGTCGTTCTCGTAACTCTACGTCTCCTCATCCTGTTGCTACTCCTCATCGGTATTCTCATCCTCGTCTTAGTCCTGCTCGTCCTAGTCCTCCGCACCCTAATCCTCCCCCGCCCTATCCTCGTCATCCATGTCATCTTCGTCATCCTCGTCTTCTTCATTCCTATCCTCCTTCTTATTCGTATGCTCCCGCGGATCCTAGTCCTCTTCATCCTAATTTACTCCGTCTCATGATCATCTCATTTTCATCACCCTTGTCCTCCTCTTCCTTAGTATTCTCCTGATCCTTTTCCTTCTCTTCATCCTTATCTTCCCCCGCATTCTTGCTCCTCTCACCTGTGTCATCCTCCGCGTACTTGTCCAAGTCATCTTAGTGCCACACATGTCTTCATCCCTGTGCTCACTCTTGTCCTCCGCATTCTTGTTCTCATCCTTGTTCTCCTTATCTTTATCCTCCTCCACATCCCTGACGTCCTCGTACTCATCATTTCCCCCTCACATCCTCATTTTTTAAGACTTCATCCTTCGTCATTCCTATCACCTCCCTTCGTCGCCGGCGCCCGCGACGTCTGCCTTTCGCGCCACCTCTGATCTCGCCGACCTCCAGACCACCACGCCCGCGCTTTTTGCCCCCCTCCCTCCCCCAACCGCGGCCGGTGTCTTCGCCCGTGGCGGCCGCCCCAACCCCAGATGACCGCGACCGCCCGGCAGAGATGACGAATATCACAGGCGCTGTACACTTCTGCGGTCGGTTGTGTCCTTCCCTGCGGGGTAGAACTACCCACTGGCCGTCATCTTTGTTACATCATAATGCTCATCATAATGGGTTTGGACATGTTAGGGGTGAAAATCTGAGGGAATTTTATGCATTACATTTATTTCCTTTTTGTTTTTAAATTAGAAGAAAACGTTTTATTATTCAATGTATGATATTGTTTCTGATGATAAACGTTATGGAAGTGTGCATTTCCAAATATTGCGTTTTCCGTTTACTAGCTTGCCCTTTGCTAAAAAACTGAAGAACTGAAAAACGTGCAAAGACACAACTTTTTAAAACAACATATCGTATGCCATACGTATCGTAATCCAATGCATTCAAACGTAGACGTTTTTCATAGAGAAAATATGCAATAATTGTGATGGTAACTGATATAGTGTATATTTTTCTCCGTGGTTTTAGTTATTTATCTTGGGACTGCCTGTCCTTTTAGGGGACTCCTCAGATCAGGTGATTTCTGGCGGTTTTTTATTATGTGTGTATCTGCCCCCGTACATGGGCGGAGATTGGGAGCATAGGGTGGTTTAATTTTTTTAAAATTTATTTCTTTGTTTAGGTTAGGTTTCTTTTTTTTCGGAGGTATGTAGGTTGAAGGAAAGAGAGGAAAGAAAAGGAGAGGATAGGAATGGAAAGGAAAATTTTCAAGACTCTTAAAACAACCACTTTTCTAATAGACATTAAATATTCATTCTTCGTACACTTAAATATGTTTGTGGTTGAAAATCAGCAAGAACATTCAAGATTCGTTGGTGTAATGAATAATTTTCTTTACATTCACGAATATTGGTTTTAAAAATTACCATATCGAATGACATATTTATCAGTAGTGCTCTAGCACTGGATCAAACGGCGAAAACGTCCTTTCGCTGAAGAGCCCATAAAAAGCGTGAGCTCCCCGTGAGCTTCGTCGACCTGTGCGTTCGTTCTGGGCTCCGCGGAGGCCCTCCAGCCTCCACTGCAGAGGCACAGCGGCGCGGCGCGGCGCGGGCGCAAAACATAATCAGCAGGCGGGGAGGCTGGCAGGGGCGGGGCAGCGAAGAAGGAGCGGCGCGGGGGCGGGGAGGCAGCGGGGAGCGGCTCTCATCGCACATTCCGGCGCCGCCCCGCGCCCGCCCCCGCGCCCGCCCCCGCGCCTCCCCGCTGCCCCCCGCCGACGCCCGCGCCGGCGCGTCGAGTTTAAGAAACGTTGGCAGACACTATAAATAACGTAATTGAATGTCGCATAACCAAATTACTTGCAATTAGTGGGCTGCCGGGCGGGCGGGCGGGGCCGCGCGGGGCGGGGAGGGACGGGATGCGAATTAGCGCAAGTTGCGTCTTGAATTTATCTCGAGCGCCCTCTGGAAAGGGGAGGGAAGGGACCGGCCCGAAGCGCGCCAAGGGCAGGAGGGCGGGCGGGCGGTTGGGAAGGAAGGGGAGGGGGCGGCCAAGGGCGGGGCCGAGGCGCGGAAAGGGGCGGTTTTTACCCCACTTGCCGTTAAATGAACTTTGAGTACCCAAAACCCCTCCGTCCGTCTGGCCGTTGCGCCGTGTGTTCGAAACCCATTACGTATTCAAAGTAAGGTAATTCTTTTAGGAGGGCGCGCGCACGGCGAGGCGAAACCGCAAGCTACGGGGCCTGCGGCGGCCGACGGCGCCCCGGGCGGGGGGGGGGGCGTGTCGCCCCTGGGCGGGCCGCCCCGGGCGCCGCCCCGCGGGGCCCTGTGGAAACGTCTGCCTCCGGGCGGCCGGGACGTGCGATGTGTTTTCTGCCGTTTCAGAGCCAAAGCCAACGCGGCTCGGCAGGCATCAATAGGTCGTTGTTGATTTTGGGAAAGTACCTCTAGTACTGACAGAGAAAGGGAGGTACCGTGGACATGGACCGAGGTACAGCAAACTCTGAATTTTGAGTTTTTAAAGTCATTTTTGAAAAAACTTATCGTTTACCTGTATTCGTGTTGTGAGCTTTAATTAGATATTTCTAGTGAATGGTCACAACGTAGTATACGTTTGAAATTAATGAAATAAAATGTAAATAGTATGGTCGAATATATTATGCATTTATTTTAATTAATTCGGGGTGCCCATCCAAGTGAATGAGTCAATTAGTCAGACATGTGAATGTACTGCTTGTAATTGCCAAAAAGTACACGTTTAGGGAAGGGATAACTCTGTAAACTCTATCTGTAACAAAAAGTTTACATATAAATACAAATTATTAATTATTTATACAAAATGAGATTTCCGAATTAGCAATTAGATTTGACAGTTATGTCTTGTCATCCCAACAGTTTAAATAAGAAAGTCGAGTCCATATACGTAGCTCCATCAAGAACGAACTCTTTATATACAGAGAAGCAACCAGACAACGAATCAGAAGAATAACGAAGCGAAGTAGCGGCAGCAAGAAATCAGGCTGTACCTGCAGCGAGTTGGCAAGCGCTTTGTGAATAGACAGCGGTGGCAGCGCGGGGTCGCGGGTCGCGACCAGGAAGGCAGATGTTCACACTCCCGCCGATAACACGCAGAAGCGGCGGCGGCGGCGGCGGCGGCGATGGCGTCCGTGAGAAGCGAGCCGGAGGCGGCCCCATATTTCTGCCACTCGCGCGCCTTTGTTTGAAAACAACGCGCGCGAGCTTAGGAATTTTTCAGGGAAAGAGG
This sequence comes from Teleogryllus occipitalis, assembly GCA_011170035.1. Taxonomy (NCBI): domain Eukaryota; kingdom Metazoa; phylum Arthropoda; class Insecta; order Orthoptera; family Gryllidae; genus Teleogryllus; species Teleogryllus occipitalis. The sequence goes on from BLKR01005216.1 coordinate 14,604, forward strand.
AACGACACTTTTACAATAATAATTTCCTCTCCCTGGAAGCGAACGAAACGGAGACGAGGCGAGAAACAAAGGCCGGCGCAGTCGAACACGACACGGAGCGGCCCATCACGCGAGGGAGGAGCGGAGCGTTACCAGGCCGGCGCCGCCCCCGCACCCGCACCCACCCTGCTCCCCGATCGCCTCTCGGCGGCCCCCGCCACCCCCCGCCGCCACCCCGCTGCCCCTTCCGCCGCCCTGGTTTCCTCCGCTTCTGCCTTTCCCCGTCCACACCATACTGCCCCTCCCCCGTGTTTTTCGTAGTTTCTCCGATCAACACCAGGCGAATGCCGCGGCAGTATCCTACCAAACGGGCCACGGACCGCGCGCGATCTGTCCTTCCTCTTCCTTGTCCTACCCTCTCCCATTACACTAACATGCACTACACTACCACACATGCCGGGAGACCGGTCGGGAGCTTAGAGCTTGTCCCGGCTGGGGCGGTGCCCCGCTGGTGGGAGAGTCCTGGTTAGGGGGAAACCCCACTAGCCGACGGTAGGTCGGCGCCGGATATCGCCATCCAGCAGGGGAAAACCATCGCCATCTCCCGAGAAAAAAAAATGCACTACACTAACGGGACTAATGACCAAAGCAGTTCACGCGCCCGGAAATACGAAAAAATCAATCAATCAAAACCAAACCGGCCCGCCCCCGTCGCGACGCTCCCGCTGCCGCAGCACCCCTCCTTGCTTCGCTCGTCCCACCCTGTCCTTAACACCCCTTCTCCCACCGCAACTCCCATTCCCCCGTCCGGCCCGATCCGCCCCCGTGCTCACCGCTCCAAACCGCTCCGGTCCGATCTCCCATTGCGCTCTTCATCCAGCCCCCGATGATACCACCACCCCTTCACCCCATGCCCCTTCCACCCCACCGCTCCATCACTCCTTCCACCCCACCACCCGTCCTCCATCATCTCCAATTCCCCCGCCGCCATCATCACCTCTTTACCGCTCACCGCTCCCAACACTCCCATTCTTGCTCGCTGCTTCCACCGATCTCCTCCCCTGCGCCGTACCCATCCACGCCGCCCCCACCCCTGTCACCCCCGGCCCCCTCTCCCACCATGGCAGCCGCCGATCCCTCCATGCTGTCACCGTCTCTGTCACCACTGGAGGGAGGAACGCAGACACCTGCCGGGACGGGCACTACACTTCCAGGACTAATGACCATACCAGTTGCCGTACCAGGAAATCAAATAGTCAACAACGCACAATACTCGTGTACTCCAGCTGCTCAACTTCTACCTCTTGGAGGAAGCTCAGGGTGGAATTATACTAGACGTCTTCCTGGATGTCAATTTCTTACCAATCACATTTTTCTAAAATGTTGTATTGCTTCTTAGGGATATCAAATGAATTTGATTTGAGTGTTCTGTGCACTTACGACGGAGATATGATATTGTTGTTCCAAGAACCCGCGACAGAACATACGAAATATTGACAGTGTCATTCCTTTTGATCAAATGTTCTTTATTGCTTTTTGTCAGCCTGCCCTACAAAACACCCCACTGACACATCCTACCAGGTTTCGCAACTGTTCACGTATCCTTGTTTTCCCCAGACATCCACTCGATGCAGTTTTCTCTTCCCCTCACATCTCTCTTTTTCCACACTGCAGAACTTCCTGACCCCGCATGCACCCAGCGACAGCAAATGTGGCATCTAATAAGCCTACGAGCAAGCTCTGCAAGTTAATGTGGACTACCGTACATTCGTGCTCAAGTGTTGTATTTATACAGAACAAGTGTGTAGATGCATTTGTGCACACACAGGTGCGTTCGTGCAAGGGTGCGTTTAGGTGTTGTTTCTTTTTATATATCCTCTGTGTGGGAAAGGGCGTGCGTGTGTATGTATGTGTGTGTGTGTGAGAGAGAGCGAAATCTTTTGTATGCGTAATTATGTATATTAACGGGTTGAATATGCACATGCTGAGAAACACTATGTAAGTTCACCAATGACGGTAAGCTCAAACGTATATAAAGAAGTATTCCCTCGGAGAACGACGGTCGATATAAGATGGGAAGCGTGTGCATTTATTACATCAAAAATGCTCTATAGATGGTTCTCAATGTAGGGTAATATCTTGTTCACATCATAAAACAAAACGTACGATTCCGATAGCGCAGTAATGTTCTTTACTGTCATAAGCAGATGCGACATCGTACAACGTAGCTTTTTCATTGATGCGTCTAAACACGTAACTTTCTAAAGAATTACACGATATGCGCGTGCGATTACGCTCCCGCACGCGTGCGCGTAGAGGCATGCGCTTTTACGAGCGAAGTGCACGTGCTTGTACGTGTATGCACCCGCATGTGTATGTACCTGCCCCACCACGTGTGTGTGTGTGTATGCCCGAGTGCGAACGCTGATGTCTGCATAAGCGCGCCCGGGGAACGCGGCGAGTGGCTTGGAGGTTAATGACAGTAAAACAGTTGCCCGCGCCTCCCCCCTCCCCTCCCCCTCCTCCTACTCGTCCTCCTCCACCATTATTCCGCTCCGAGTCTCGCCTCGGCGCGCCCCCGAAGAAACGCCGCTAAAAACGTCAGGCATGGTTGCAAACGCGTGTGACAATAGGCTCATTTATTGTGTGAAAAAGCGCGCGGGCAGGCGGCCGCGCTCGCACACGAGCGGGCGCGGTGGGGGTGGAGGGGGGCGGGCGAGATACGGCCAATCGTAATTGCGAAGAAGAAGAGCGGCCGAGATGGAGGCGGCAGTGGCGGCGGACGTGACGTAGAAGGCGGTGGCGGCGACGGTGGTGGCGGAGGCGGTGATGGTGGTACCGCTGTGGAGGTGATCGCAGAGATGACAATAGCGGTAGCGGTGACGGATGCAATGTAGGAAGCGGTGGCGGTGACGGAAATTGTGGTTGGGATGAGGGGAACATGGGCGACGACAATGATCAGAAACAAGGTGGGATAATGGCAAATTATGATTTTTGAATAGTAGAAGGGCGATGATGATGATTTCGTATTTGTTGCAAGAGGAATGAAGGCTGTGTGGTGACGTGTTATAACGATAATGCGCGAATGCGACGTAAGATTGACATGAAGCAGACGAGGATCTAGAAAGCATGTGTTAAAAAAACGTAACTTTAGAATAGAAAGAATAATGTTTGATTCAAGACACGGGAAGACTGATCGTCATGAATGAGTTAGTGAAAGGAAAGCATACACATTTAGCCGCCGATGGGGTCTACGACATGCACACTGAGAGGAGAAGCAGTGGAGATGATAGGATGGCGGATCACGGCGGCAGGATGGCCGGGTAATGAGGATGGCAGGGGCAATCGTATATCGGGGTGGTGGTTTGGCAGAGACAGTAGTGTGGCGGGGAAGGAAGCAGGGAGGGCACTGAAGGAGCGGTAGTGCAGCAAGGGCGGCGGTGAGGTGAGGAGGGTTCTCTAGAGCGGTGGTGCCGAGTGCATGCGGCGGGGACAATTGTACAGCAGAGGCAGTAGTGCAATGGAGAATTCAGCGGGGCGATTTTTGGCGGGGGTGATGATTCGGCAGGGCGATGATGCGGTAGGGGCGGTGGTGCTGCAGAGCAATATTGAGATGAGCGAGGGGTGCGTCAGTTCGGGGATGTGGCGGAGGGGGCCATGGGGAGGATGTGGTAGTGCAGCAAGTGTGGCAGTGAGATATGGAGGCTACGTTGAACAGTGATGCAGGGCCGGTGCGGGGGGGGGGAGGAATTGTACTGCGAGAGAGGTGGTTTGTCTGGGCGATGGTGCGGCAGGAGTGGTAGTGATGGAGGACGATGGTATGATGAGGAAGGTGGTACTGCAGGTCGGTGGTGCTGCTGCAGCTGTAGTTCGGCGGGGCGATTTGCTGCGGGGACGGTGGTTCGGCGGGACGAAGGTTCGGCAGGGGATGGTGCGTAGAGTGCAGTGGTGCGGCGGGGGCGTGGTATGGCGGGGGCCTGGAGCGGCGGGGGCGTGGTGCGGCGTGGGCTGTAGTTCGGCTGGGCGATGGTATAGTGGGGGAGGTAGTGATGCAGGGGATGGTGCGATGAGGGCGGTCGTACTGCGGGTGTGTGGTGTGGCAGTGGCTTTAGTTCGGGTGAGCGATAGTGCACTGGGGGCGGTGGTGTTGCAGGGGATGGTGCTGCGAGTGGGTGGTGCAGCGGGGGCTGTGGTTCGGCTGAGCGATGGTGCACTGGGGGCGGTGGTGCTGCAAGGGATGGTGCTGCGGGTGGGTGGTGCCGCGGGGACTATGGTTCGGCTGAGCGATGGTGCACTGAGGGAGGTGGTGCTGCAGGGGATGGTGCTGCGGGTGGGTGGTGCAGGAGGGGCTATGGCGACCGAATTCCGCGCGGCGCTGAGCGTGTGACGGCGACAAAGCCAGGAAGAGCGACGCATGGGTGGCGAGCGGGCGTGGGCGGTGGGCGGTGAGCGGTGGGCGGTGGAGCCGCCAGCTGGAACACGCGTCACGGGCCGCGCGCCGGTAATGCGCTCCTCTCTATCGCCGCCACCTGCCGCGTCAGGGAAGAGACTCACTCCCACACGGCGCATCGGAAACGGTTTTTTGGGCCGTGTGCAGATTTAGGAAAATTACTCTTACAATTGGTGTCTTCCGGGCAGGATTTACGCGACCAATTATCAATGTTTTATTCTCAACTCTATTGGTTGACAATAATATAAATGATGTAGCAAATTCGTGTTATTGATGTCTTCGTGAGTTACTGATGTCTTCATTAACTTTATCGCAAGTAATATCTTACTGAATGAGAAGTTACAAACACTGGGACAATTATAAGGCCAGTGACCAATCTCGCACTTTGTATTAGTTTACAGAAGTATAAATATACATATTTAAAAAATTACAAACATATACAGAGCATACAAATTAACCTGTTACAAAATTTAAAAAAAATATCAAATGAAAATAAGCTTTTACCAGTATATAATCTTACGAAGAAAATAAAGATAAAACTGACAGATTTTTTATTAATTTTAGAATGTAATTAAAAATACTCCAAATTTTCAAGATTCCAAATGATTGACTTTTGTGGACAACTGAACACTGCATCATTAGATTCCAACAAATATCTGCTAATTTTGTTGGCGCTCATTTCTCCCCATATTGCATTTCGATCGCCGCCCTATCTTTATGTAATATTTCACCATGTTAATCTGATATAGACGCAAAATACTCATAATCTAGCAAGATGTAGGTATGATAATCTAAACATTGTACATTAAGAAACATATTATGAACCCTAAATCTTGGTATGCGTTTAACAGTCCTGCAACTATTGTTTACCTACGCTGGAAGCATGTCCAAATATTTTTCTTCTTTCTCTGATATACATTCTTTTTATTTTGAGATTTTCTTCAATCCTGTAATGGGTGGAACAAAGAACATCCCTTTCACTTTTGCTGCAGACAGAAGAAGTAATTTTTCTGCACGATATGCAAATCCTCTACCATTTACATCCTTGACTTTCACACATTGTTTTATTAGTCTTAATTAGTCTCTTATGTGCAGAGGAAGTAGGATCATATAAGTTATAAATTGTTCCGCTCTTTTTCAGAACATTTCTTTCTGACTTTTCACAGTCAACCAATGAATATACATACAAGAAAAAATGAAGAGAAAATCTAAATATGTCGCGTAAAATCAATGGAACAATTTTCACTAGGAATACAATATCTCAATGCTCAGGATCTAAAGAGAAACTGAGACAAAAATGTTTATTTATTTACAAACCTTCCCTGATATTTTCGGATTCAGGATAAAAAAAACTTATAGTTACATATTTTCACTATAGGAAAATAAATATTTTAACGCAGTATCATTATTAGCGGATATTATGCGCATGTATAAAATCTTACCCGGTTGCTGTGTAGAAATTTACAATGCCCTTGGTGAATTCTTTTCGATGTAACTCAAGAGGTATAAGACCACACTTCATTAGTTGCTCAGTGGACAATTTACACAAATCACTCCATCAATAATAAATTGTGAGAAATTGAAAAAAACTGATTGAAAACTTTGCTTATGAGTAAATTTGGATTAATAATTCATCCATCAAGAAAATGCTGCCTTTTATATTACATATTTTGATTCTTACAATGCAATTCCATCACTAACGAGTTTTGGAAAAACATCCCAATCTATTTGTGATAATTTATATAACAAGAAATGACTGATAAGATCTGTTATCTAAAAAACTAAACAAAGCAATTTCAGATATGGATTTTGCCATGACACTAATGAAAAGCGTTAATTCACCCATGGAATTCTAGCTTTTCTTAACCGAAAGAAATCCGTCCATCGTTGTACCATCTAGTCGTTGTGCATGTCTGTAATAAATCTAGAAGTGGTTTCTCTCATGAATATATTCCTGCATATCTCAGTCTCTCGTTTTCCGGCATTGCATGTATATTTCATACAATGTACAAACCTGTTTCATGATATATGACGGTCGATAAGCAAAGCTTCTCAGAAATTCTGAGAATAAGACACCCTTCTAAAACTTCTGCTCATTGACCAGGAGTAATCATCTTCCTTTCCAGTATTTTATTACCAAAAGCAAATGATTTCAAATTTTTAAGACAAGAAAAGACTTTTTTTCTGAAATATCAAAAATATTTGTTTATTTTATTCACAACGAAAACATTTGAACATTAAACGTGTCATTGCCATTTCTTAAACTTCGTTCGTGAGATTAGTCTGGAAAATGCTTTTTTAACAACAGACTTCTTATCTTTGTATTGTTAGTAATGTGACAGTTCTTAGTTGCATAGCAAACAGTTAAGGGCAGGCAGGACCTCCGATCTATCATACTGATTTATCAAAAATATTTAAACTACTTGCTTCACAAAGAAGAGGCTACGTGTAAAGCATCTGAACTTCAGAAATCTTCATAATCTCTTTTATTTCAAGAATTCGTATCATGCTATTTATTTTGGGTGTTGCTTCTATGAGACATACGTGTGCTGTGAACCTAACGGAGTTCATTATTAAAATAAGCTTTCCGAAAATCCTTGACTGGTTGTTCATTTTGCATTCGCATTTGAGCATGACGAATTCCTTCTTAGTTTCGAGTTTGCTCCTACAAATTCTTTCATGTATCGCTATTTCAGTCGGGATGAATGTACGCAGACATCTATAATGAATCATTTTGAATATATATTTTTGATGATTCAGATTTGTAATTATAATAATAAGAAATAATTAACCGAATATTTGAAGTGAGAAAATATATGTTTGCTGCAACGCTCTTAGCTTCTGGTTCCATCTTAGAAAGGAAATATCTTTATTCCAGTTATTTCATATTTTCTCAGTATTAAATTCAATTGCAAAAAAATACATCAATCATAAAATAAGTATAAAGAGATTCATAATATACAACGGAGAGACGACACAACATAAACGTATGGTTTCTGCGGGGCAATTAATGTCTACGTCCACTGTAGTACTCGTCAATAACTTTTTCTTCTGACGAGTCAACGCCTTTCCTCATTGTGAGCGCACCACAGCCAATAGGCTTCCGTGCCTATTATCGCTGGTTTTCGACCTTAGAATCGATATATCGACGCGTTCGATGTGTTCCTATCGCGTGGTAGTCACTCCTTCCGGTTCAGGTGGGAAAAACACGGGCTGACGACTTGAAGGTTGAAAACAATGTACTCACCCTGGGTTGAGAGGCGTTGAAAGAATCACCATTCCAACACCATCACCATCGTCCTTCATCTCCAGACTCTTCATCCGGGCACCATTAAATGCCCCCTTCCTTGTGCCTGTAAAATAAGAAATGGAATAGTTAATGCAATATGCATTAAGAATATTAAACACACAGAAAAAAATATAACCAGTGTTTCTCACTGAGAAAAAAATAATTAAAAAAATTAACTTATTTTGTATCATCCCCTCACCCTCTTTTCTCGTCTCACCCTTATTTTCCAGCTACCAGAACTAAATAACCTACTAATGTTATTGCTCGAAGTTTTAATTTTTTGAATTATCTAGAATTAAATATGTTTAGGCTAAAACTTTCATTTCTGAGTTACAAAAAAATTGAAACTATCTTCGTGTTTTCCCCAAAGATTTCTGTTCAACAGATCGTTGTGAAGGCTAACAGTACGCTTTAGAAATGCATGGGTATCTGTAAACAAGAAAATATATATTTGCTGCCATCAGGGTCGTTTTTGTTTTGAATAATAGGCATGCATTTCATTAGCGATTAACACATGCACTGTGCTGGGAAAGCTTCATTCAATCGTACCAGTGCTCGCTTCTGTTCGGAAGCACGTATTCCCTTGATGCTCATTCACTTGTTTTCTGACATCGCCTCCGCTCCCCTCGGAAGCGCTTGTCTTATGCCATGGAATCTAATCTATATTTCGTCATATTTAACAACTCGCCTCAATATACAAGAAAATTGCGCCGAAATGATGGGGGTCCAGGTAAGTATTACCTTCCGAAGTATTTGCAGACAACACGGGCGCCTTTTCCCTAAGAAGGGAGAGGACTGTTTTGAACTCAGTTCCTTATTTAACAAATTAGTCAATTCTCTCAAGAAGGAAAGGATCTATAAACTTCATAAATGGTCGAGACATGAAGCGCAACTGCATTTTTATGGAAAATATTCATTTGTGACCATTGCATATTATTTTTTAGTGATATACAAATATTCCCTAATCACAGCATTGTATAATCAATAGATTTCATTGCATGATTGATGTGATATATAATAGAACATGGAAGGGTATACATAGTAAATATTTCATATTTAAGGAGACACGTGTTCCTCATATCATCACCATGGATCCGCCTCTGCTCGCACAATCAGAAACTTCCCACTTACGAAATATGACACTGGTTGGTAAAAATGAAATTAACAATGAGACATCTTATAATATTAGTTAAAATAAGCCCGAATACGATAGAAAATGCGAACTCTCAGGGAAATTAAAAACAAAGATACGGCCCGGAAAGCACTTCCAAAGAAAGAACAGCAGAAAATGTTTTTGAATGCGTCTTGTATAATGACACAATGGCACTTTTCTGGTTTCTAACAGAGTTTGTACGCTAAATTTCTGTGCATATAGGGTGTGATGTGACTTATTTTTATCTATTTTCTTGTGTTTTCGCAATGTATTTTTTTGGAAAATTACAAATTTAGATTAATACACAATCTACCACCAATGAACTCTCAATTTTTGATAATACTTTGACATTTATTTTTTGTACATCATCCTCATGGGCATAAGTCGTCTATCATAATGCAATATTTTCTTAAAGAGTAAAAAGTGTAAACGAAGTAAATAAAACTTGCGATGAAAAGACTTCTCTCTCAATTATTCCTTCTACACTATTCTTCAAATCGGTAGGATTACATGTATACTACTGATTTCAATAATAGCTCAAACAAAAGTTTAATGAAGAAGTGACCGTAAGGCTTGGAAAAGCAGCCATGTTTTTTTCAGCTAATTAGTCGGATTCCTTCTTAAAACTATGCTAACCTGTCGGGAACAAGTTTTGCAGTCTCTTAAATATGACAAAATTTTATTTGAATTATTTGGATAAGAATCGTAAAATTATTTTTATTTACCGAATATTATCTTTATCTTTACATTGTATATTTAATTATTAATAACTTAAAAAGTCTTGAATTTGTGTCAAAATGTATCTTTTAGTTGTCTATAGTTTCGAAACGAAAGGTCAGTAAGGTCAGGAAACATTTGACATCAATTTCCAAACCAAATTCTAAAGAGAAGGAATGCATAATTCTCTCCAAAGAGCTTCCGCGTAATTATTCCTTATTATTATTGACACAGATACCTATCAGAACAGCAGGAAACTGGGAAGGTAGGTGTCTAGTGAGAAACAGGAGAAAGTCTCGTGTATGCAACAATATATGAGATGGTCGAAGTCATTAAATGGAAGACGAAACGAGACTTCGGTTTTGATATAAGAGCCACATCAGGATGGTGAACACTCCTCGACACACGGCGTAGCATGGAGGAGACAAATGATCCAATCTAACGATGTCTACTTCATTTGAGAACGAGGTAAGTGTGATTGCAATATCTAGCGGTGTGAGAAATTTCTAATAAAATTAAATGTTAAATTACCGTGAAGAATTAATAAGTTATCTTCTTGTAGAATGATGTTCAGATACTAGAAGCAGTAACTGCATTCTGAATAATACATTCATTCAAGATAACGTGTATGTTTCCAGATAATAAAGTCGTTGAATGGCTGTTAATGTTGAGACGTTTGTCCCCCATGAATAAACGTACATGTTTGTACCTACATGAATCTTAGAAACTGATAGTGGCAAAGCAATAGTGGCGTATAATAAATAATTAATTAAAAGTCCAAATACCGTAAAAATCTGGAATTTGTAAATAACAACGAAATAATAAAAATTGATAGAGAATTATCATATATAGTAGTCTTCGTAAATTATATATAATAGTACTCGATAGCATTGGTATTAAAAACAAATTTGCTTAATTTTTTATGTAAAATTTTATGCAAAATCAATGTCAGTAGCATGTTCCTGCTTAAGCAAATAACACGCTTTAATGTATCCTTGACCAAAACGTATCTCCAGAACACCAGATCTAGATCCGCAGCTCCGATACGAGAGGAAAGACACAGCGCGCACGATTTGTTAAGAAAGAGATCAGGCGGCGACAACCTGCGAATTCTCAGCGTGTTTTTTCCTACGCTCGCCCACAAATCAGCAAAAACCGGTAACTCTATAGTTCAATTAGTTGCCGGAGAGCCTGGAACCGGCGACGGCGGCGGCGGCGGTTGCAGAGGCGCGCGACCGGCCACCCCTCAATAAATTTCGATCTCCGGCAGTAGCAATGGCGGTGGCGGAGGACGAGGAGGAAAAGGAGGAGGAGAAGAAGGAGGAGAGAAAGGAAGAGAAGAAGGGGAAGGAGGGGAAGGAGAAGGAGGACGAGGTCGTGGAGGAGGAGGAGGGGAAGGAGGAGGAGGAGAAGGAGAACGAGAAGGACGAAGAGGAGAAGGAGGAGGAAGAGGAGGAGGAGGAGGCAGAGGCGGTGGCGGCGGGTACGGCGGGAGCCTCGGGGGCGGCGGTGGCGGCGGGGCGGCGGTGGCGGCGGGGCGGCGGGGGCGGCGGGGCGGCGGGGGCGGCGGGGGCGGCAGGGGCGAAGGAGGAGACGGAGGCGGGGGTAGAGGTGCAGGCGGTGACGGAGGCGGGGGCGGCGGCGGCAGAGGCCGAGGCGGAGGAGGAATCCCCGAAAGCAGGAACAAGTCACGAACGAAGGCCCCGGCAGGTCATAAAGCTATCGACAGCCGGCGCGCCGCGCTGCCCCGCGTGGCTCGGCCACGAGGCCCGACTTGCTTGCTTGATGGAAGGCGTCGAAGTGGAGCCGGGAGTGAGACGATGGTTGAAGCGGATGTGGGGCGTTTGATCTACGAAGATGGGGTAGGGGTCAAACTAATTAAATTGCATTTGGAAAAATGTGATGAAAGAAAAGTGTTTATCGCTACCTATTTGGCATCTGACCAGTAATAAAAAATTACATTAATAATTGTACTAGTTTTAAGAATATTATTTCAAAAGATAAAATTAGTTACATTAAAATAAAAATACACTTGTAAAATTTCAATAACAGAGTTTCTTTGCGCCCTGGTTTTTGAAAGAAGAAATGAAATTTATCTAATTTATCATTTTCTTTTAATTGCACAAACATTATACATTATATATCTTTGTGGTTTTATTTAAAATATCATTGGGGATTCATGGTAAAATGTTTAATTCTACAAAACTGTTACTAAAAATATCGAAAAAATTGTTACGTGTCTTGGAGGGTAGTATGGATATTGTTTCACAATTAAACACACTGAATACCACTTGATTATATTAAATTTGGGTGAAATGAGGATTGAATCAGTGTAAATACACAATGCAGAATGGCTTAGAATCGAAAATTGAGGTTAATAAGAGATATTCATAGATATTGCATGTACATTACATATACAAACCGGATTATCCAGTATATTGTTAAATAATTTTTTTTTGTTCAGGATCTCTAGCCGAGTGACAGCCCATTCGTGCAGGCCGTTTCGGTCCAGCGCCGATCTCTGTAAGTGAAACGTTCTGAATCAAAATGTCCGAACGACTTCACTTGGAGATTTTGGGAGAGAAAAGCAAAGCGAAGCACCACATATTCCATAACATCTTAAAAAACACTCATAATTTAACCAACTTCCAGTAAAAGACAAGTATTTCCTTACTTTCTGATCGCCAAACAATTCTGGGGTCACCACAAGAACAACATTACTTGATAGAAGTTAACTATTAGATTGTATGAAGTAATTAAAGACGTAGACTAATGAGGATGAAGAAAAAATAGATGTAAGATTCCCGACGGTGGCATGATTAGCCAAATAGTTAAATGAAAAGTCTAGACTAGCTGCTGTGATAAATCCTCTGGTTTCCTCTGATGAATTCTACGCGGAAGCCAGAGAAGAATGTAAACAGCTCAGCAGGCCACGGTTTGCGGGCGATCTTTCGTTCAACCCCATCCGAGAGAAGCGCTAATTCTTTACATGACCCATGCCCTGTTGATAGAGAAATCTCTGTCTAGCGGCTGAGATCCGGGACGTAGCGACCACATGCGAACCTTTCGCGACACTAAGTATGTCGTGGTGAAGTAAGTAGTAAAAACGAGACAAATAAATATCCCTGACATACAGACAAATTCGCCATCGCACACGTTAGATTTGAAACGCAGAACGTCAGAGGGACAGACATACAGGCGACCAGGAGACAAACGGACAAACAGACTGACAGACACAAACGGGCAGACAGACAGAAGAGCAAAACGGACAGACGGACGGACATACAGACGGACAGACAGACGGACGGACATACAGACGGACAGACAGACGCACACACGGACGACAGACAGACGGACAGACAGACAGACAGACAGACAGACTGACAGACAGAGTGACAGAGAGACTGACAGACAGAGTGACAGAGAGACTGACAGACAGACTGACAGACAGACGGACAGACGGACAGACAGACGGACGGACAGACAGACAGACAGACGGACAGACAGACGGACAGACAGACGGACAGACAGACGGACAGACAGACGGACAGGCAGACGGACAGACAGACGGAGAGACAAACAGACAGTCACACAGAGAGACGGACGGACACTCACACGAACAGACTGCGAGACAAATCTAACATCGCACTAAGTGTGACCCGCACAGAATGAGGTGTCCGCAAGGACGCGGCGGCGGGGAGACGTGCGTCGAAGACCGATGAGGCGGGAAGGCGCTGGGCAGGCGACAACTCCTCCGGCACAGCGCGTTCCGTTATCGCTCGCGACCCGCGGGTCACGTGACCTGCGCCTCCGCCTCCACCACTGACCACGGGCCAGCGAGCGGCCCTACGCGGCGTCGAATTTCGCAAGCGCTAAAGGAAACGCGTATCTTACATCGGCACCTTCTATGGGACCTAAGGTAACGGTGCCAGGGGAGGAACACGGAAATGCTTAATTCACAGGTTGTAAATGAACGAGCCTAGTGTTTACGTGGAGGAAATGTTCAGGACTGAGGACGCTAATGATGCGGAGCCTGCGAAGACAGCCGTGGAGGGTCGTGAGTTTGCAGCACGTCTATGGTGTATATGATTGTATTGTGGACGGCAGAATGAAACTATAACCTATAACGTTATGTCATGTACATCCGCGTTCATTTTTCCACATTTCGGAGGTAAAGTGCGTGTTAGTTGTCTTTCATACAGTTCGTTGTGTGCATTTTTGGAATATTTATTCCCACCTCAGATATGGCACAGAAAACTGGAGAAACACACAGTACACAGACATTTAGATTGCAGAAAAATGTATGAATAACAATCAAATGCTATCCACGTATTTTTTGCAAACCTCTCTTCATTGAGCTTGGAAATACTATCATTGCCTTACCTCGTCACTTACGAAATAGTAGTTTTCTGTCAAAACTAAATTATTTCAGAGTGAGAACATTTTAAGTACAAATAATAACTTTAATTACATCACACGTCGACGAAATCAATTTCATCAGATGTTAGTATCAAAACCTGCAGAAAATATATATTAGTTTAATTAAAAACAATCCAGGTTTAATTATACATGTAAGTTATTTTCCAACTCGTTGCCCGATAACATTTTACAATCAACATCCATACACGAGAGTAAATGCGAAGTAAGAGATTTTTGTTGCTGTGTTTTAGACAGCCACTAATAAAAGCTATTCTTTCAGGGCATGTGCAGCGTGCTTAAAGTTCAATTTTTAGCACTACTCCTAAAAATAAGACGAATCTTAAGTGTTAATATAAATCTGCAATAAAGAAAACAATGTAATGTTGTCTAGCCGCATCAGTTACAACTAACCTTAACGAATAATTAAGTGATTTGTATACTTGTATCTGAGGTATACTTAGAGATCATGGCCGATGGGAAAGGTAGGCCTAGATCAAGATGGAATGGTGAGGAGGAGGAAAATTTGACAAACCTAGATGCCAAAAGATGGCGAAGAAAAGCCGAAGATAGAAGAATTTGGGCTATTAAAATTAAGGCAAAACTATCAGTGCCGGAGAGTTGTTAGAAAAGGAAGACGAAGAAAAACAGAAGAAGAAGAAGAAAAAGCAGGAAAAAAGAAGAATTAACTCAAGAGCAAATTTATTGATTTAAAAAGAAAAGAAAAAACAAACAAGGAAGATGTCGCAGAACCTGTAGTCGCTCACATTTGTTTACCTTCCGGCGCGGCAGACTATGTATCGCACGGTGGGTGAACGGCAGCGTGCCCGAGCGGCAGGCAGAGCGGGTCGAGGGGCAGCCGCTAATTATGATAATTAGCAGCTCAGGCTGACGTCAGCGCGGCGGGCGGCGGCAGCTGCGGCTGTACGGGCTCGCGTGAAAATTCCGATCGAGAGCGTGCAGGACACCGGCCAAGCACCGCGTTCGAGGACTGAAATTTCTTTGAACTGACAGCAGAGACTTCACAGAATAATAACATTCTATGGAATTTAAAATAAAACAGTATAATTCAGTATCCAATAACAATACAGTATGGAATTTTTCTTTGTATGCTTGAAATTTTAGAATACTTAGAATAATTAGAACACTTTTTTTAAAATTAGTTAAGAATACTGGTCTGCCTTCGTTGGCGAAATGACTTACAGTGGCGTGTAAAAATACGAAGCAACAGGCAGTGGGTTCGAAATTTACGTGAAGCTGAGTTTCTTCCGTGTTTTCACCGCGTGGCTGTGGTTAGGAGTGATTGGCTTCTCATACCATCCACATAAATTTAGCTTCACTATCCGCTTATTTTATTGAGCTCTCCTTTTGTTGGTTGTGACACGAATAGAAATAGGGATATGGTTCCTCCTTTGCTAGCAAAACAAACAAGAATATCTGTAATTCGTTTACCAAAACACACAAGTTTTCTATAACTTGCGAGTGAAAATGTCAGATTTTCAAAAGTTTCTATCCCCGCTTTGTTGATACTTTTATTTATCATTCAACAATTGATGGTTAAAGGGCGAGGAAGACATTCTGGGGCTCAAAAAATTGCGCAGACTGTACTTCTCCACCATACGTCACGTATAGTTTTTACTGTTCTTTGACGACAAATAAGTATAATACGAGCATCTCATATGATATACCGTTCATAAGCATTCATCTATCGTCATTATTTACCCATCAAGATCGCACTATCATCCTTCTTGTAGTGGAAGATAAAGACAAACCACAATTGTGTTCATCTGCCCAGGTAAGAGAGGACACATACCTGAAAACGTCTTTCCTTGCCTACGCTCATAAATAAATATGGCACTTATCATTCAAGAAATCAAAACAGAAATGCTGAGCTCTAAACGACTTTCATAAAAGAACGAAATATTTTCAAAATTTTACGAAAATGCCACAGGGTAATCCACAAGGGATATCGATGAGCAATATTCAGAAAAAAAGTAAACACGGGAAAAACAGACAAGCTGGTCAACAAACCAATGAATAACATTTCGAAATATAAAAAATAGTAAGAACAGCTGCGCTTTATTACCTAGAGTTTTATATAAAAAAAAAACAGCTTTCTTTCGTTTCCATTCGCAATATTTTCCAATATGACCTCATTTTCTTGACTGTTTCCGCAAGATTCGCTACCGTCACTCTCTCGCGCAATTGCGATCACTAGTGGCGTTTTAATCCTAGGACTCCAATGCTTTCTGCTCTTCATTAATAGCTACAAAAGTAAAAGAACAGGGAACCTACCTTGATACGTAGGATTCCGAAACCAAATTTCTTCCACACTTTTTGACATTTTCAACATATAATAGTAAAATACTGAAGTATTTACCCCGCGAAAGACTGCAGTGCCTCTGACCGGGTGGTTCTAAGGTTCGAGTCCCGACGGTGGCAGGATTTGCGACACCAAATAGATTGTTAGGTCAAGTTTAGCCGCTGTCTGAAGGAGAATTCTAGCGGCCGGCTGCTCTGATCGGTAGTTTTCCGTGATTTCTCCTATCAACATCAGATGAATGCGGAAGCAGTACCCTAACAAATGGACCACGGATCGGGCACGATCGTTCCTTCCTCTTCCTTACCTTATTCTTAACCTTTACGTACACACACTTACACGCACTTCATTACCACATATTCCGGAAAACCTGTCGGGAGCTTAGAGCTTGTCCCAGCTGGAGCGGTGCCCCGCTAGGGGGAGATATGTGGTTGGGATAAACTCCGCTAGTCGACGGACATGTCGGCGTCGGATCTCGCCTTAGAGCCGGAAAAGATCACCGCCATATCACGCGATAAAACATGCACTACACTTACGGGACTAATGACCTTTTCCGTTGACGGGCGTGGCAAATCAATCAATCCTTCGAAGTCCAGTGGTAAGTAAACCACCGTCACGTGGTATCAGACTTTCCCGCACACGCTCGCGTGCCCCAGAAGGCTGCATATTCCAACCGCCGCACAGCGTCAAGGAGCGCGGAGCGCGGGGGGGCGGGGGCGAGGGCGGAGGGGGGGGGGCGAGGCGGAGAAGGCTTCGAGGCAAGGGGAGCGGGTGGGGGTCAGCGAGCAGACCGTGACATCACCCCGTCCGATCTCGCAGGAAGCCAGCAAGGTCAGCGGCAATTATTGTCGCCGTATCGTCTTTCAACATCTAATAGCGAAAATTCCCTCGACTTGCTGCCCGCGCTCGGGCGTCTCGGCGGCCGGCCGGCCGGCCGGCCCAGGCGACGGCGTCGCGACGCCGCGGCGTCGCTTGGGGTGATGGCGCGGTGCCTCGCGTCGGCGCTCGCCGTTATTCGTTTGGGCTTCGGACTAACAGCTGCTTTATTGGCTTACATCATTACGCCATCAGGCACACGCGTGAGGTGCTAAGAGATTCCGCGGTGATAATAGGTGGTTTGTCAGTCATATCCTTCCATATCAACGGCAATGAAAAATGTTATGGAGATAAATATATCATTCCATTTATCGGATCCAATAAAAACAATTGAGTCTTGATTAGTTTATTTATGAGAGACACTTACAGAAAATTAGAGATTTCGTTCTTTGTAACTCTTTGTCTTTTCGTCACATTGCGCAATGAATAGTAACATCTCTAGAAGACTTCATTGAGTGAAATATTGTACTCGAAAGTGGAGCACATTAATAATTTTCAGCCTCCAAAATGTTCCTAATAAATGAATCTAAAGGTGAATAGAAGGCGATAACTAAAACGTGTCTTCTTGCCGGGTTTTTGGTACATCCCGATGAATTCGTTTAATAAAAATAAAGAACTTTTTTAAAACGTTTAATAAAAGTGAAGAGGCTTTTCACCCATCAAAAGGATCCTCACACAGGTTTCTGGCATCAACTTTGAGCTACGATGTGGACGCAGAATATCCCGACGGAGAATTGCCTGAGAAGACAGACCTAGATGCGTCTACCTTGACGTATCTCATTTGATTTGTTCGTATCTCTGCCACAGAACGACTTCTGTATTTCACTTTGGCAATATACTCAAAACCAAAGACTTAGTTGTGCAGAAATAAGCTAAATTAGCGTACCCTTGCGAAAACTCAGGCATGTGAAACACCAGCCTCTTCCCTATTTTTACATTTCCATATTAAGGGGGAAAGTTGTTAACAAAATGTGTATGTTGAAAAATATATATAAAGGTAACTTCCAATGTGCTTACAGAATATCAAATAAACATAAAAACAATGCAATTAATATTTGAAACAAATTTTCAATGAAGGTTTATTCAGTATTATAGGGAGATGCTCTTGGAACAATTCTCAACCTTCCTTAAAACAGCATTTAAAGTAGTTATAAAATATTCATTGCCAGTTTGCTTTCCGCTTCCCTTGATAATCACAAAAGTATAAAAAAGAATTTTACTCTTGAGAAACCTACGTAAAGTTATCCAATAGAAAATATTGGATTGGGGAAGTTCAATACTACTCTTTGCAATGTTTGGAAATGAAATTGAAATGCAATGAAGTATCGAGGAGCGCCGTATCAGCAAAAATGTAATAGAATGTTCAAGATCATCTTGCAGATTACGACGTAAGGGACGTTTGACGCCTCGGGACTCAAAATCCCAGTTTTTAGGACCACCTAATGCTTTGTTTTAGAGATATTTAACTAAACAGATTTTAACAATGCTGCTCGAGTGTTGCGGGTTGCATTTTACATGAATATTTATATATTTGTTCAACAAATCCTTCATAATGTTTAAATTAAAGTGCAATTCGTCAAGTCTCAATGAAATTCTCTTTCTTCGGAGACTTTATTTACAACGATCGGTTGCGTGTGACAGCCGCAAAACTCATCTACACTACTGAAATAATACAGGTGTCTAGGGAGGAATCGTCGAAACATCGAAAATAAGCTCTTGAAATATTATTTTAAACATATATACCTTAAGCAATTTTAAGCATTATAATAATAAAATATTATTAAAATATTATTGTAAAAATAAAAAGAGCTTAAAGTATTATTTTAATCATACAGAAAGAAAAATTAACACAGAAGTAAAAAAGCACCCAATTTTCACAATTCGACTGCTCGTTTTTATATCTGTGTTAATATTTCTTTCTGAACAAATATATTTATTTATTTTGCAAATAATAAACAATTTACATATTTCTGGAGTATATTTTATTATATATTATATACTTCTATAGTGCACAATTTTGCACAGAAATTATTTTTTCACACCAACTTTTGAGTGCTTATTGTGGCTCAAACCATTCGGAATATCCAAGGAGTTTATTAGACAACATATCCTTAAAATTGTGTTAAGAGCTTATTTTCGAAGTTTTGACGTTTCCTCCTTGGGCACTCTGTATACGGGATTTTTTTTTCTAGAACCTTTATCCAACCAACAGCCCATTACCCTTTACGTCCCGATGGGATGTATATTGGACCATACACTAGACCAACACATTTGCGGGCTCCTCTGATGTGGGGTCAGCAGAACGCGAGGCCCTCCGCGACAACACATACAAAGTCAAGGGACAAACAACCATGCCTAAGGCGGGACTCGAACCCGCGACCATTTGGACCGAAGCGCTGAGTCGGTACTCGCTCTTAGCCACCTCGGCCATCCAGGTCGGCTATACGGGATGATGATGATGATGATGATGATGATGATAATAATAATAATAATAATAATAATAATAATAATAATAATAATAATAATAATAATAATAATAATATTTCCCTGGACGCTTAGGCATCGTCTCTCGGGGCTACGGCGCCGCGGCCGGCAGTGGGCGCGGGCGACCGGATCGGCGCCCGGGGTCAGCGGGGCCAGCGCTACCTGCCGGCGCGGCGCGGCGGGGCTCGCTCCTCACCTGCCCTCCCCTGCCCTGGCGAGGCCAAAGACCCACTGCACCGCCACTCGCTGCTCGCCTCCTCCGCGGGATTTGCTGTGCTACTGGCGGATTTCCGCCCTATTCGTTTATGGCGCCCCAAATTTGGAATTGCACTTTGTTAAAATGTTGCACAATCGAAGTGAACGTTTAAAAGTTGTCAGAATAACGGCAGCTGACGTAAATATTTATATTTCCATTAAGCTATGATATTTCTATGATGACATTTGTAATTATAAACTTTAATTTTACTGTGTCATATTATTTGATGTTTGAAACGATTTTTACAACCCATTTTATTTTCATTTTCTTATTCATTCTATAAATATTCAACTCGAATATTGCTTCTTCTACTAAATGCTGGATGCTTAACCTCCATTAGGCTAACAAGAATAGTAATAATAAATTAAAACAGGTGTATTATTGTTTATACTAATCGAAATTTACCAAGACAATTTATTATAATCCCCTAATTGAAGACATCCTACATTTATCTCTTCCTTGTTTTTTTAAAAAGTCGTTTTTAATTAATAAAAATGTTTCCATGAAGTAAATAAAATCAAACTTACTTAAACGCTGAACTCGGGGTGCTAACATTTCTTTCTCGTTAATTTTATTACGTTTTCTCTTCTGGATATAGCGCGCATATTAATTCAAACATTACTTTTACACATAATCGGAAATAAGCAAAACACATCTTTGAAATTTGTTTGTCTATGCTTAGAGGTCACAAAGATAACAAATTGTTGTGAAGCGTATCACGAGAATTATTTTTCTTTCGTTTCGCTGATTCCTGTTAAACTTCTCATGCAGACCTCTCAATATTTCCAAGTTATTTTCACTTCTGTTCCTACTGGGAGACACTCCGTTAGTCTGGATTTTCAGACCATAAAGTTCGCTTGTATCGCCGAACCAGAAAGAGGGCTCTTCACGCCCACAAGCGACGATCGCCAAGGCCTCCTGGAGGCGCGTTCTCACGGCGGTCGCGTGCGAAAGGAAAGCGTTGACGCGCGTCGGTAGCGGGCACCCGGAAATAGGGCCGGGCGCGAATTATTGGACAAGCGGCCCCTTGGAAAGCGCAGTATTTCTTCGACTTGACGACCCACATAACGCGCGCAGAAAAAGAAACGACGAGGTTCGGTTCCCGCTTCGGCTGCGTGTTCGGAAGGTCTTCGATGGATGGTCGATCGACCGCGATATACTGCATCTCCGAGAACCTTTTTTAACGCTGGGTGTTTTAAGGAGGTTATGTTTTCATGGATGTGTGTCGAATGTGACATGTGTTTTTGGGTTGTCCAACATATTGAAAATGGTATATTCTAGAGGAATTTGTGTAATGTTGCGGGACAAGGAACATAGTTAAATGGCCAATGAAGAACGAAAGGCCAAAACAACTAACAAAAGTGATTTATGGACAAATGAAAGATAAGATGTGTGGTGTATTGTAACTGCCAAGTTTTAAGAGTCATGTATATTATGTTTCAGCCACAATCGTTAGACCTTCATTACTTGGATTCAGATATCTGTCAATTACTAATTATAATGCAATAATGATAATTCACATCAAGTTTATCAGAATATTTCTTGTTACCAATTTTTGCAAAAATCACTCGTTTCTATCTTCGTAATTCAACTTAATATAGTAAAGGAGCGAGTGTAAGAATTTCAATGCTAAAAGAAACACTCAGCTTTGTACTTTTCTCCATACGTACAGTTTTTAAGTATTTTTCACGTTAAATAAATAAAAAAAGGTTTTTCAATGTTGGATAATTGAAAACAATACACTTCGAGGGGTACTACTTTTATGGAATTTTCTACATACAAATGTGAACACTCACTACTCTTTAAATTTTGAAAGCACCAAATATTTCGAAGTGAATGTATTCTCACAAACTTTATACAACGTACTCTTTGGTTCAAATAGTTCGGATATTTCTCATTGACTTAATACTAATATTCTATGTTTTTTAGATAAATATCAATTCATTTCATAACTTCATTAAATTTTAATGAAGTCACAAGATAATTCTGTGTCTCAGTAATGAAGATAAAGGACTTGATTTTCAGGTTAATGCAAATTTCGGAATTATCTTTTTAGATTTAATTTTCAATATTGTGATGCACAAATCATTTGCCTAATTCTATCGTAATTGCACCTCAGAATAATGCTTCTTACGTTTCTAACCTGTCATGACGTAAGCATAGCACTCCGTCGGCACATTCGCATTTACTGCCTTGACATTCAAAACAACTAAGGAAGAACCGAACGTGGTCCCCCGCATTCAACATTACGCAAATGTTTGCCACCGTAAGTGACCACGGAGAAATACGTCCCGGCTTCGTAATCCGTTGACACAAACTAACGGACACCCGTATTGCCGCACCACCTGTCTATCAGGTCTATAAATCGCCCAGATCCCCGCCTATAAATCCGTCATTAGCAGGTTTCACTTGTCAGTCGAGGTAATAAATACAGGCATGGGGTCAGGCTGGCACGTCCGTTGCGCGCGCTAGACGGTGTTTGGCGAATTCGCCAATGACGTCGACTGCGAAGTGTCTGAAGTCCTGGCGCAGCGGTGTAAACTGATAGAAAAATATAAAAAATCAGTACCAAGCTTAAAATATTTAATATTGTTTTCATAATACTGCGCTATTAAATCGACTTAACCGAACCGCTATTGAATCCACAAAACTGAATAGAGGAACGAAAAGACACTCTTAACGGTCGGCGTCTGTTAGGAACCAACGAAACCAGTGCGATTTAGCTAAAGTCGGCACAAGAAATGGTATTTCTTGTTTATATGTTTTTTCTTTAGAGATACAAAAAGTATTGAACATCACATGGCAGATAATACAATAACCGACTAGATTATTTACTTCCTGTTTATCGGGCTCATGACGTTAATAACTATATCGGCCTTGCTCTTATATTGGTAGCTATAACCCTTGTTATTAGGAACAGGAACTTCTCAGGGTGTGAGTAGTGCCCAGTGATTGAAAGTCTCATCAAAACTTTGTAGTAAAATTGATATATCAGATCTCTGAAAATGGTCCACATGGATATGATTCTACGAAAAAGGGACAAATGTGTCTTTCGCTTTTCAGATCCTCCAGTTCTTTTTGAAAATTGCCTTATTTCGTCAGTTCCCCTTGTCCATGTCCACTATCTACAATTTTATTTTTTTGCTCGCAAATAGGCCACCTTGGACCACGCAAGACATGCACTTGTACGGACTCATGGAGTATCATTTTATCACGTTGCAAGTCTTGCATGTAACTAATCAGAGGGAATCAGCATTAGGTTGAATTCGATATTTGTACCCCAGTGTTGTTAGTTCTGGGGGATGCAACATGGAATGATGATGATAATAATGAAGGATGTATGGATGGCACACACAAACAGACATACCCAAACACACCCATGCCTGAGGCGGGACTCGAACCCGCGATCCTTCCGTCCGAGATCACCACTGCACTACTGCTTTAGAGATCTCGGCCACCGGGCAGATTATTATTATTATTATTATTATTATTATTATTATTATTATTATTATTATTATTATTATTATTATTATTATTATTATTATTAATGTAATAATTTATTATTGGTCTATTTACGTTATGTTCTGAGTACTAAAACATACATAAATTCGAGTAGAACAAATGCAACAAAGTCATTGAAGACAACGAAACCAGTTGCCAGCAGCTACAGAGAACGATCTTCCTTCGAGTAAATAACCCTGTGTCGAAAAGTGCACATTTTCATCATTTTCCGCATTCCCGAAACACTGTGCGCCGGACTCATCGAACGCAAAGGCCACGCGCGACGAGCCGATCCGGCAGGACGGGTTCAAACCCCACGCGCGAAGGCGGCGGCATTGGCGATTGCGCGTGCGCCGTGGAGGCGCCGACGTCGCTGGGGTCAGGATTCTTTGCAGGTCGAAGCTGCTACTGTCGGGAAGTCGGAGGGAAGCAAGAAGCTTTCCTTTACTACCGATTTGGAAGAAGGAAAAAAGACCGCTTAAAAGCCTGTTTTATGTAATTCACGATACAATAAAGCCACGTAAAACTAGGAGGTTAAGATATGTTGCTTGTTGGCACGCACTATTGGAGATTTTCATCGATAAAGATAAATGCAAACATGTATTGCATGTACCAACAGACACGAGATATATTGAAGTAATGTGGGCAAACATGTTGCAACTTTGGACATACAATGACCAAAATGTAAAGTTTTCTTTAAGTAGTTATTAATACTAAAATAATCCTCTATCTTAAAAAACAAAGACAGGATTATGACTCTTCCCTTTTGCCCTCGAGGGCAGATATGTGCCTGTTATCATTTATGTCCCAGGAAGTTGAAATGAAATTTCTCAACAATTCATGAATATACACTTGTGTCGAAGTTCCTACAAAGGTGTGATTGCTAGATTGTTCTTTGATCAATAAATTATTAACTTAGAATTTCACTATTGAACTTCTTTTCTCTCAAGGGTGCAAGCCATTATTTTCCTACTTTACTTACGATTTTCACGTGAAATGTTAACGTGATCTTGACGTAAAAGTGCTTGAAAGAAAAATGTGCTTCAATGACATGGTTCCGATATCCTTTCCGCAATAAAATTTCTATATAGACTAAAAATACCTTAAATTTATTAAAAAATCTAATATTTACAAATGTCAAAAATTTCAATACAGCTTTTCTTCACATTTCTTCAAAATATTTCTTCACTATATATTGCATAGTTCCCTAGTTCGATTTTCCTTAAACCCGTCATTTGCTCTCATTTTCTTTATTAGCCGACTAATGCATTATCTTTCGGGTGATCATTCGTATCATGTCTTTTCTACAAATTAAAACCTCATCAAAAGCTCGCGTTCCGGTGCAACCATGTAGGAAACTCTCATGATGTAAGATACCAAGACCGTAAAGAGAGACAAACTTATAAAATCCATAGTCATGTCATATTTACGACCTTTCTCGAAGTCCCAGAAATGTAAGGTGCATCCACAACAATAACATGTTTGCCTAGTCCATGTTTCTTCTTCAAATATCAGTAAATGGACGAGGAGAGGAACGTGCATTTAGCATCGTGAATAGACGTTTGCTTTTATTCTGTTTATTTTGTATTTATTAATGTATTAATAATAAATGTAAGCAAAATTAATTCATTATCACATAGTAGAGCAGCGGAATATTTGAAAAACTAAAACAATCACTTCATTTATGAATTTCTCATTTAAAATATCTATCAAATAAAAGTAGCTTAACACTGTAGTTAGAAAGTAGCCTATTTCCTACAAATAAAGAATATTTTATCAAAACAATCCATGTCGATATGACTCACAAAAAATATACTTGCTGAGTAATGTTTAAAGAAAGTTATTCAAAACCCCATTCAATTCCGGTAAGCATACATATTTCTCTTTCATCTCAAAGATCACAAATCTTTAGAAAAAGGTCGGAGAATTGCCAAAGAGTAATTAATTATGAGACTGCATACATATATACCAGTTACACCGAGCATCACAATTTCGAAATTAGAGTGAAACACCCACGAACTGCAGAAGAATAATAGCTTCTCAGCCCGGGCTGTGCCTTCATGAAACCCGAGCCGGCAAAACTGAAAAAAATCAGTCGGAAAGGTCGCAACCTCGGCGGCCGGCCTGCCAACTGGGCGTTTCCGGAGAGCGCGCAACCTTTCAGTGCAGTGCTGCGTCCAGGCGACTCTCCACGGCGACGCCTCCGCCCGCGCGCGCGCGCGCGACCACTCTCTACCACCGCCACCGCTACCACGATCACCACCGGCACTACCACCGCCACCGCCACCGCCGCCGCCGCAGCCGCCGCTGTCGTCTCTGACTCCGCCGCCACCATTAGCAGCTCCATCAGCAGCACCGTCGTCATCACAATCACCATCGCCATCACCACGACCACCACTACCACCACCTCCACCGCCGTCACCACAGCCACTGTCTACGCAACCTCCATCATGAAGCATCACCACCACCACCACAATCACCACCACCACCGCCACTGCCGCCGCCACCACCGCCGTTGTCGCCTCTGACTCCGCCGCCACCACCGCTACCGCCCCGGGCGCCTCTGCCCTCGCCTCTCTCACCACCCACACCGCCACCAACGGCGCCTTCACCTCCGCCGCCACCATTGCCAAAGCCACCGCCACCGCTAACGCCACCGCCGCTGTCTGTCACCACGGCCACCACCACCACCTCCACCACCACCGCCGCCGCCGTCACCATCACCAACCGCCGCGGTCGCCCCGGCCTCCGCTGTCACCACCATCGCTATCTCAGCCACAACCATTTCCGCCGCCACCTCGGCCACGTCGCCCCTGCCTCCGCCATCGTCTCCGCCCTCGGCCCCGTTCAATGCCTTCTCTGCCATCGCCCTCTCCGCCAACACCCCCTCCGCAAACACGCCCCTATCGCTAATGTCGCCACCTTAACCGTCTCGCCCATCGCTACCGTCGACGTTTGCCCTCCGCCTGTCCTCTTAGCTCCGTCTCTTTCCACGACCGCCCATACCTTCGCTTCCCCCGCCCTTTTTATTTATTTCTTTAACGTAATTAAACAGTTTAACACTGTGTATGACGTTCTATGGGGAGAAGTATATTCCATCGCAGCTATTGCCGTCTCCGCCACCACTATCGTCGTCTCCGACGCTGCGGCCGCCGCTGCCGGGCGCGGGGCAGAAAATTAACAAACACATAAAGAAAATTCTCCTCCTCGTGCGAGGCGACGGCTGTCACTGGGCGGAGGGTATTAAAACCGCTTGCCCTAATCGCGCTGACGTAATCCTCCGGCGCGGATGACGAACGTCGCGCAGCAGCCGCCACCGCCGCGCGCTCAAAACAATG
This sequence comes from Teleogryllus occipitalis, assembly GCA_011170035.1. Classification (NCBI taxonomy): domain Eukaryota; kingdom Metazoa; phylum Arthropoda; class Insecta; order Orthoptera; family Gryllidae; genus Teleogryllus; species Teleogryllus occipitalis. Next base: position 41,383 of record BLKR01005216.1, read on the forward strand.
TCCAGCGCTCGCCGCCCCCGCCCTCGCACCCGCACTCCCTCCCGCCACCGGCGGAACACGCCCACAACCACCATCGCTGCCGCATCAGACGTCCAGACTCTATTCGCACCTGCCGTTCCGACTTCTTACCGTGCTCGACATCTCGATGTTTCGACATCCCGATGTTCCGACATCTCCATGATCTGATGTCCCGACATCTCGATGTTCCGACATATCGATGATCTGATATCCTGATGTTCGGACATGTCGATGTTCCGACATCCTGATGTTCCGACATCTCGATGTTCCGACATCTCGATGATCTGATGTCCCGACATCTCGATGTTCCGACATCTCGATGTTCCGACATCCCGATGTTCCGACGTATCGATGTTCCAACATATCGATGTTCCGACATATCGATGATCTGATATCCCAATGTTCGGACATGTCGATGTTCCGACATCCTGATGCTCCGACATCCCGATGTACCGACATCGCGATGTTCTGCCACCCCGATGCACCGACATCGTGACATTCCGACATCTCGATGTACCTACATTTCAATTATTCGACATCCTGACATCTCGATTTTTTTACATGTCGTCACCGCTAGTATCTTGCTTCACCCATCGACCGTCTCGCCAATGCTACATCAGCCCACGCCGCCACGCCCACCGCTGCTCATGTCGCGGCCTCCAACGACCCATATTAATGGACTGTCTATACGAGACCAAGAGAGTGCGAGTTTATTGAGTTATGTCTGCACAGTTCGCAACTGATATATACATTTCTAACAGAACGTGACAATGGTTTTTTAATATTTTTTTCATTTGCTTTAAGACGTTATTAATTCTTTAATTTATTTTAAAGTTATAATTTACATTTAAAGGAGCCGAGAAAATATTATGAGAAACCTCATTTCACACATGCAAAATAAAGCTGTTACAATTTCTTCCCAAACAAACATTGATCCCAATGCTACACAAACGTGCTCATAGAATTGCGGTGTATGTATGTAAAGCAGCAAGAAGTGTAAATACAAACTATGAAATGTGTTGGATGATCTTGGCTGTCCCGGTTGACGCCGCGTCGAAGGCTGTGTTGCCGACGTTTCGACTGTCGCAGACCAGCCCTGAGGAAGACCACGAAAAGATGGTCGAATCGTCGGCAACACAGCTTTCGACGCGGCGTCACCCGGACAGCCAAGATCATCCACATGACTCCGGCCGCGGAAGCCTACGACTTCACTTATGAAATGTGTTCAAAAACTTTCTTTTGCCTCCAGTTTCGAGAATCGAGGATTATCACTCTTATCCCGTCTCGCCCCTTTTATTTGATACAATCCCCAGATTAGTTTCTGAATCATAAAATCGAGTAGGTACTGGAAGCAAGAAGCCAGCAGACGCCGTATCGGGTGCCAAGCGCTAACAAAATACCGCCTCTGAGCGGCCGATCGGTTCCGCGAAGCCCCTGAACGGCACATCCGGTGTTCCACAGGGCGGCGGCGGTCGCACGATCGAGAGCCGATCGGAAACCCCGTTCGCACGGGCGGGAAGGTGGGCGGGCCGGCCTTCTCCGAATTCACACGGCCACGGCCCCCACGAGGAACTGTTCCCTCTTCCCGGTTTCCAGGAGGCTTTGCTTGGCCGCACGTACGCACGTCACCTCGCGCACATCAGCTTTTTTGTCGGTGTTTCTAATTATTGTTGCGCAAGATTGCAATCAATCAACCCATTTCTTTCATACGTTTTCCCGAGTAGGGTTTTCTGGTTGTTTCTGTTTACATGGAATTGAGCGTGCGTAGGTTGCTGCTAATGAGTTCTTACAGTTGGATTTCACAAGTGGAAGTTTCGATTCTGTACATCCATCCTTGTTCGAAGAGCTGAGTCACTGAACATACTCATGAACTTGAAGTTCTGCAAGCGTATGGAAAATATATTTGCTGTGGTCATTAATTTATTATTACTATTATAATTGTTAACTATATTTAAACAGAAAAATAATGTTTAATAAATGTATATTTAAGTTGATTGTTTACCAGTTAATAAAACACAGACATTTTGGGTCATAAAAATACTTAATGTAATAAAATTATTTTTCAGATTTTTTACTCGTGTCATCTTCATTTCCAAGATAGTTGAATGTAGTTCTTTGTTTTACAGTTCACAGTTTCCAATAACCAAATAAACTTGTTATCATTGAATATTATTTATTGAATAATATTGAATGATATTTAGCCGATGCTAAGAAGGCAATTTCAAAATCTTTATAAAAACACAATAATCATAAGCAAATAAATCAATGAATACAAGTACATCATATGCGTTAAGTAAAAGATTTATTGTGAACAACGAGAGAGCAAACTAGTTCAGTAGGCTTCCGAGAAGGACGCAAGAAGAGAGGAAAGAGCCGGGAATGTTTCTGGGGCATGGCAAACGAATTCGACATCTTGCAGAAGATTCTGTACCTGGAAGGTGAATCATAGGAAGGAGGGGCCTCCGATCACTCTGAAAGCATGCGGTAACGATTTAGCGTCCGGCTTCGGATAAGGAATGTTTTCCTTCTGGTGAACGACTGTGCAATATGGCGCGAGTTGACTTTTAGTACACATCGGGTTGAATTCACTTGAAACCAGAATGTCAATTAAAAGATAAAATTATGTCCTTGGAAAATTAGCCGTATGGTCGAGAATGTTAAGCGATTTATCATTATTGTTTGTGCTCGCAAGACATAAACAGGATTTCTAAGGAATACAATAATCCCTGAGATAAAACTTACACTTAATAGTTCCCTCCAAACGACAGATAAGTTCTAAATAAGTTTCGAATACTACGATTGTTGAGAGAGGTAATGGAGGAGAAAAAGAATGTATATATTATATGAATGTATTAATATACAAATGTAAAATATGTATTCATTGGAGTTATAGAAATTATTCCGAGTCCATAAATGAGGACAAATTATAGCAAGGCAATATTGTATTTTATAGTTTTAGCCGTGTGCTCGGACCAGAATTTATCGCAATCACCCAATAAAAGCGTCGCTTGCCCGCCCTCTTTGCAGACCTGATTGAACTAATTGGTGAAATTGACATGAAACTGCTCCAGACTTGACAAAATTCAGGTGGACACAGACACACAAACATACATTGATTTTTATGCACTAAGTCTAGCTGAAGAACCCTGCATTACCCGCATCTTTATTAATAATAATTGCCTATTAGACAAGACAAGGAATACATTTTATGTGATGTGTTTGCTCCCCACAATTCTCATCCCGCCTCCCCTGGCCAGCTCTAGTCTCTCTCTCCGAACCTTACCCCCCACTTCACTTTGTCTCACCTGGCCCATCCTGTCCCTCCCCGCCCTGCCATGTTTCACACTATCATCGCTGCTGCCACCATCTTGTAAACATGCATTTCTGCATATTCCCATAAACTTTTATTAACAATGTTTACCTTTAATTATTCTCAGCCTAACTGCGCTATTGGAATAAATCGAAATGATTTTAATAGAAAATGTTACCGGCTGTCAGAAACGTGTTATTCACTTTGGGTATTTACTCATTGTCTTTGAAATATCTGGTAGAAAAAGAAAGAGGGCTCACTGACATTTTACTCTGAGCGGAGACTGAGACTTTTAATGAAACCTCGTGCAGATCGTAACTTTTCTCTTATTTTGATGGTAAAGTGTTTAAAATTTAATTAAGATCGAAATAAAAAAGTAGATTTGTAACAAAAAAATAAACCTTCTTTATATAAAACAATCAATTTAAGTATGTATCCTAGGTTATTGCTGACAAAACACTCCACCATTCAGTGAAAACCGCATCGAAGTTGGTTCAACCGTCCCAGAGATTACCTCGGACAAAAATCTTGAAAACAGACAAAAATCTTGAAACCAATTGATTTGGACTTTATAAGCTAAATAAACATAAGAGATTATTTTGAAATCACTGATAGACACTCCGATTTAATTTACATAGATAACTTCGCTATCAATACCAGACTAATAAACAACCCAAAGTCAAAACAAATAAGAAATACCCTGGTACAAAACACCATGAAACACTAGAAGAAAGGAAGTCGGTCAATTTTTCTGTCATATTCCCATTCCTCATGTTCTGTGTGTGAAGCTGTGTGGCAGATGGAGACTCCTCGTTCTAGGAAAAGTGTTTCATCTCGTTTGCTTAATTGAGGGCTCGGTCGCCCCGCGGTCGAACTGCTTGCTCATTTCCTTTCAAACACGTGTCACCCGCCTCGCACACCGCGGAGATCTCCTTGACTCACACTCTATTTTCGCCTTGGCTTCTCCTGCTCATGATCAACGGCTATCGACCAGCGAAGGCCTCTTAGTAGTTCAGTAATTTTCGAGGAATTTTACAAACGAATTTTAAAACTTTAAAACATTAAAACATTAAAACTTTTAAAACATTAAAACTATTCTCACGGGCTTATACGTTCAGAATCAAAAGCAACCTACCATCGAACTATTTTTTGTACTTTTGCTATCTTAATGCTTTTAAAGTAAAATAAAAATTACACTTCTTTTCCAAACGCTGCAATGGAAATTATTTACATATAGTTCAGTAACATTAAAAGCATTATTAAATGAAGTAGGGTAGTAATTTATTTATTAAGTTGTAGGGTAGTAATTTAATTAGTTATGCATCTTTGTCTTTGCTTTCACACCAGAGTCAATAGTAGAACGAAAACGTTTCTTAAACATTATTTTATTTCTTTTCGGAATTATTTCAAATATTCGTATTAAAGTATAAATGATGGGATTTGCTATTTTATTAATTAAAATGAAGACAGATTTTAAAACAACTACAGGACAACATTTTAGTAAACGGCACACTTCTCATTTTTTATCATAGAAAATATTTTTTTATTGACAAAGAAAACTTTAAAAATGAAAACTTCATGAGGACCTTATTTTATAAGAAATCTCCTACTTGCATGAGATGTATTTTTCTGGATGGGCAGTCAACAACCTATAACAAAATTCGCTCTTTAATTCACATATGGTAACGGTACCCAAAACAGCACAGCGGTCAAAGTCCGAATAACACACATAATATATCATTGAAGGGAAATGTGCTTTCGAATATTCATGGAACAATAAATCAAGTGAACACGTCAAACATGGGAACATAGCGCAGAAATAAAATAACAAATGGAAGAAAACCATGTCGGAACAAGAGAAGTAAGAGAATCTCAATGATAAATAGCTCACAAACGAAGTCACACCTACGAGACCTAAGCACATGTAAGGAAGGAAATTCTGCAGCAAGAGCTTTAAATATTATCTCTCAGGTGTTAACTAAAAGAAACGATGAAAGAAACAGTCTTCAATTAAACACAACAAAACGCAGAAATACTTGGAGAAACATAACAAAAAATCTGAAATAAAAGTAGTTCATTACGAGATTCCGTATGAATATCCGTATAAGTCCGATATATGTCAAGAAGAAATAGGCAGAATTCCTGCCCAAAACGATAATAACGTATTCATGTTGAAACACGAAAATAGTTGTTCTATGATCTAATTATATGAACGACCTCCAAGAAAAAAAAAAAATTATTGTAACTGTAATACAGTGGCGGAGGCTCTGAAGTAGAAATCTTCCATGTCAAACCGTGCAGACGTTTATGTGTAGAAACATACTACTTGCATCTCACTGCTACACTGCATTTTACCATGAAGCCAATTTTGGACTATGAGTCAAATGTCATTTTTCATCCTTACTAATTAGAATGTAATTAAAATCACTAAAATAGGTTAAAATACTAAATGTTGTGAAAACAAGTTTACACAGAGTTTTACTCATTCATGAGATACATTTTACCATTATTTTTATTTATTTCATTTATTTTCCGTCAAAAAACAGTTCAAACTGCGTATGACGTGCTATGGGGAAAAGTGAATTGTGTGCACATTTTCAAAATTCTGTGATCCCTACACTAACTCATATACTACTTAAATTAAAAAATAAACCGCCCATGTAATAAAATCTATTTTCAAGGATAACTAAGCAATACATTTTGGCTCTTATCCATGTTGTCCTTCGGAATAATACTTCCTGCCGCGACAACATGGAAACCACGAAGCCATATTTCGGACTAAAAGAGTCATTTTTCATACCCACCAACAGGAATGTAAATAAAATCACTACAAATGGGTGAAAATATTAAATTTTATGAAAATAAGGGTTTACAAAGAGTGCTACCCCCATAGAAGATCAAGTTCAGGGTGCACAAAACTAGGAATCTTTCATATCTTGTAGAACTTTAATTTTAACTTTAATATCTTGTAGAATACATGGCTATTATTTAATAGCTATTACCGGGAACGGTAGCTAACACCAGGCGAATGCCGGAACAGTACCCTACCAAACGGGCCACGGACCGCGCGCGATCTTTCCTTCCTCTTCCTTGTCCTATCCTCTCCCTTTACACACACACTTACTCTAACATGCACTACACTAACACATATTTTGGGAGACCGGTCGGGAGCTTAGAGCTTGTCCCAGCGGGGGCGGTGCACCGCTGGTGGGAGAGTCCTGGTTAGGGGGAAACCCCCCTAGCCGACGGTAGGTCGGCGCCGGATCTCGCCGTCTGGCGGGGGAAGATCACCGCCATCTCCCGAGAAAAAAGAACATGCACTACACTAACGGGGCTAATGACCGAAGCAGTTGACGCGCCCGGAAACACGAAAAAATCAATCAATTTAACAGCTCTTGATGGGTTTGCATAGCAAACGAAAGCGACCGCGTCCAGGTGCCAAGGCGTAGGTCGCCGCCACGACCCGGGGGATGCCCCGCTGCCCTGTACCCGCCGCTATATTTGGAAGGCGGGCGGGCACCCGTCGCGGCGAGGAGATCGCCCCCGCGGAAGCGAGGCGGGCGCCGCCCGCGCCGAGAGCATCCTGCCTTCTCTGAACGGGCCGGCGCCCACCCGAGGGGGCTCACCCGCGGGCCGGCAGCGGTCGACTGCGTATCGCCTGTGGCGTAGTCCCCCCGGCACCGTCGCCCCGTCATCGTCGCGCCGGCTCCGTCGCCACGTCAACGTCGATGCTTCACAGTCGATATATTACAGCATACGTCACCCCCTCAACGTTGCCCCATCAACGTCCTCATGTCAACGTCGCCCCGCCAACGTCATCCCGTCAACCTCGCTCCGTCAATGCCCTCCTGTCAACGTCACCCGTCCCGTCAATATTGGCCCGTCAACGTCCTCCTGTCAACGTTGCCCCGTCAACGTTGCCCCATCAACGTCCTCCTATCAACGTCGCCCCGTCAACGTTGTCCCATCAACGTCCTCCTATCAACGTCGCCCCGCCAACGTCGTCCCGTCATCGTAGCTCCGCCACGATCGCCCCGTCATCGTACGCCGTGCTACCGACCTAACGGCAGCGTCCCGTCAACGTCGCCACGTCAACCTCGCCTCGTCACCGTCGCCCATCTCCTTCACCCCGTCGCCGTCGCCCCATCACCGTCGATGCTTCACCGCCGATAAATCACAGCATACATCACCACCCATACATAACTGCCGACACATTAACGTCAATACATCACCGTCACCATGTCACGTCCCCGTAACACCGCCAACCCAATACGGTCGAAGCATCACCGATCACACAACACCGTCGATACATCTGACACATCTTCACCAATCATTCACGCATCATCACTGCCGCCATATTATGAGTGTTATATCTTTTTTGCCATTTCACCTTCCTTTTATCATCGCCGTTATGTACTCCTAATTAGCTATCATAATCGGTGCTCTCAAATGAAATTAAAAAAAACTTCTTATTATAAATTCACATATTAAAAAAAAGAATTTTATGACCAAAGTGGAGAATTCAGACCACAACGAGAACGGAAGAAAGGTAGAGAAAAGGTTAAGGCACCTGCTCTGCGTAGAAGTCGCGAAGACATAGTTCTCAGAAAGTGAAAGATATGAAAGTTTTATGAAATCCAGGAAACGAGCAAATATTCTAGGAAGAGAACGGAAAAAAACCTAATTATGAAGCTGTTCGTGGAATCAGCAAAGTAATATTTAACACAAGTGGAAAATAATCCTCAACGTATGCTTTTTCATTTAACATTGGCAACTTTAGTATAACTGACTTTCCGGCAGCGATGACGGTGTATAAAGTTCTGAAAATATTTTAATGGCATTTGACATATCAATCTGATAATATAATTTCTTTGAATGTAGTCGAAGAGGTGGGAAGACACGTTTTACATTTATCCCTCGCAAATCTCAAGATGCGCTATAAAGTAGACCAAATGTTTTTGGAAATGTAAGCAGGACTAAAGAGCGTACATTTTTACGATAGTCAGTAAACACCAACCCACATATTAGTGGACTCGCTTATGTTTCCTTGTTGAGGATTTCCTCCGTCGAAACAACATGATGCGGAGTTCCGTCCTAGTACAACACGTGCACACACCGGAGCCATATCCCTAACGGGACCTTGACTACATGGTTCAAATAGCTATGTTTGTAGCAAATAGCATGATTCGTAGTTTCCTAGCTTTCCTAGGAAATTACGATGACGAATTATTTAAATGATCACACTGATTGCTTAGTGTATACTTATTGTATGTCCAGTATTCTTAGTTTCCAGAAAACCAAACTCGAAAGTTGGTAAAGGTGCAGTTACTTATGAATGTTTGCTTTCTGGGAAAAAAGGATGATCCGTCAATGACAATGACGTCGTACAATGACGTACAATCTGTGTACGCTAGATATAGCGTTCGAGGGCTGCATTAATGGCACAACTCAAAAATTCAGGTGTTGAGATAAATAATGTGGATGTTTTCACCTTGTATTGAAATGCATCAATATCGCATTTATCCTTCTGCTATTTGATTGTGAAATACTGTACAATAAGATAAGCTGTTGTTGCTGCTGGAAGGTTGGCCAATCTGCAGTTCTGGAGAGTGCATGAACTCAAAATTCGTATTTTTGAGTTGTACCACTATTGCAGCCCACGAGCTGTAAATGAACGAGAGGTGTCCAAAAAAGATATTAACTCACAAGTGACCTTAAGTAAACAGACAATGTTTGTGCCCTAAGCTATCGATATTGGGTACAAGTGAAGAGACTTTTGCCTTTCAGATGGAAAATATCAGTCTAACACGAATTTGAACCTACAACTCTAGCGTTGTCCACATTCCGCAAAAGACATACGTGCATCTTCGATCGGCACAATAACATTACTCACTAAAAGCGACGCTTAGAATTTCACCCCTTCTCAAACATGCAACTCTTTTCTCCTTTTTCACCAACAACACAGTCAATACACCATCGTCGAAGTCGTAAAGAAATGATTCTCTCATCAAAACGCTTTCCTCATCGGATTTCGGAGAAGCCCGTTTCTCCGGTTTCTTTCCCGAAGCGCCATTACTCAGCCAGGCATTGGAAGCCATTAATCAATTATCAGCTTGTGCCACAGGTGCCTCGGCCCGCCCGCCCGCCCGCCCGCTTGCCTCTCGCCTTGGGGAATTTCCGGAACAGCTGCCGTTGCTGACCTCCATTCCGCCGCCTTCGCACCTTCCACTCCAGACAACGAGGAGCTTCCTTGACCTCTGACGTTCGATTGGAGCAGGGTCGTGGTCAGAGCGGGGAATTTTGGAAATCGCAACGCACTCGGAAATATTTCTTCCAGTTCATATGTTCACAAACATTTTGATCGCAAAATACAGCATACACTGCCTATTCCAAACTTGTCCGACTTTGGCAGATTTTCTTTTTTTTATGGTGAGTTGCCAAAAATTCTCCATGCAACTCAATTAAACTACTTTTGATGTAATTTTGGCAGTGAAACAAAACTGAAATTTATATGCGTGAAAAGCATTTCATGAGGAAGAAATAAACGAGTCAAGGCATTTCCTAGTAGACCCTGATAGCAGGTAGAATGGAAAAAATATATTGTTGGAGAATATGGCCCTCCACACTACACATTTCCCAAGGTAATGCCGGAAATTTAAAAAAATCTTACCTAAGTTATAATGAACTTCAGTTCTCTAAGAATCATTCTGTTGCCACGTTGGGCATGTTATCGGCATGTACAGGTCATTTTCGCTTATAAAATCGTTTCATTTTAAGATTGTTTTGGTTCTACGTGACAAGAATCTTTCACACACAGGAACTGTCATAGAGGGGTTTCTTTGCAATTCAACAACTAATTAGAACATCACATCACGAGAAAATACATTGTTTTTGTTTTCTTCTTGTTTTACGGGATGTAGCATTTAGGAAATACATTTAAGTTTCGCTGAAGTGTACAACAAGATTCGTAAAGAATGAAGACTTATATTGGAAATGATAATCAAGAAAAAACAAAGAGTACAACATTTTCACAAGCAAGAGAATATTTGAATTTACATCCCGTAAATAAAATGTATTGCCTCCAAAGCAAACTTATTCTTGAAATATTCAAATTTCTAAGTTATTTTACCACGGAACTCTCGGAGAGAAAATTAGCAATATCAACAATTTTGCATACCACGAAAAACTCACTAGAATACTTTACGTAAAATTAGGAGATACGTTTGTGTGTGGTGTAGGGTCTGAGACTCAAAGAACACATATAAGTTAGCTACTAAAAAGTCACCATCTTTACCTACGATTCACCATTACTTTTCGGTGTATTCATGACTTGCGTCGGTTCGAATCTCCTTCTAAAACAGTGCATAGCTGCTATATCTCTGTGGTTTACGTCGGACATTGACCCGCACTGAAGTTGACAGGGCATATGCAGCTAAGGCCTAACGGGTTTGCTGCATCAGTTATGAGTATTACTACATTTTCCTGTTCAAAGCCTCAACATTATGCGCCCATAAACTCCTTTCGTTTCTCCCTATCCCGAATTGCAGACCTGCCGGACATAGTTAAGACCTTGGGGTACACCGCAATCGATGTCTTCACTGCCGAACTGATCGGGCGCGTAGGCCACTTTGGGGGTCCTGCGCCCGACGACGCGGGCGTTACGCGGCCCTCAATTTCTGCGTTTCCTCCTCGGCGGCCTCGCCGCCGCCGTCGCCCGCGGCGAGTGAAAATTAAATGATTCATCGTTTTTCGTTTTCTTGCGCGCCGCTGCTGCTCCAGACCTGTGACGGCACTCGCCTTCTCGGAGCTTCTCGTGGGATCTTTATGGCTCGATCCCAACGGCGACGTTGCCGATTCGGCTGTCCCCGACTGACAGCTGACTCATGAAAACGTCGCCGGGGATAGGCATATGGAACGTGACGGTAATCGTCTAATGATGTAGAAAACGATTAATAAAAAATATACGTTTTGTGATTTGATGATCTTTCGCGAAGAAAACTCACAAAATTGTGAATTTTCACACTATTTTGTCACATGGAAGGGTTCAATTAGTCTGATTTTATACATAACAAATTTTAAAGGAAAACTAATTTTTTGAGATATTGTCAATATTCTTCGCTGAGCTTCATTTTTCGAATCGGCTTCGAAATATTCATGATTACTTTCCAGATAGCAAAGAAACGAACATTCGGAATTTCGTGAGTATAATAATATTGTTAATTAATACACTAGTTATCGCTCAGTGAACTATTTAACTTTGTTGTGGAAATATTCCTTTGGTCAACGCGATATTTGGATCATTCAACTTTCACGTGATTCAGACAATACTTTCATTGAACTATATCACGATCAAATATTATATCCTGCTTTGACAATAAATATTTAATGAAACATTAAACTTCTGCATGAAAATCGGACGCTGGATACGAACATATTAAAATAGTCGGATTAACATAATGTTGTCATGTCTACACATGCATGTTTTCAAATAGCATTTACTGAATACGGCTAGAAGGAGTCATTATCTTCGAGCGAACATCTCTATTATAATCTTTATTTCAAGAAAACTGAGGAAAATTATAAACCTAGTATGCCTATACTCGAAGACCTTACACGTCCAAGAATAACTAGTTAATTCAATGGCCAACTTTGGGAAGAGGGTGCGTATAGGACGGGATTGGTGTGCCCCCCCCCCCGTGCGATGTATATTACCCGTTCTTGTTCTTGTCTAGCATCTGTTAGGAAATATTACATTAAAGACATAGGACCGATCTATGGTGTCAAAATGATCAGTAGAAATCTACATTGGGCAGCGTATCGTTGTAGATAATATTTATTATTTTAAATCTCCTAGTACAAAAGTATAGGGTATACCTCACGGTCTGGAAAATATTTGGAGGCGAGTTTGCAGCTACATATATATGAGATATATTAATTATTAACATAAATGTAAGAAATTTTAATAAATAAATTCATGAACACACATCACTAAATGCTACCTTATAACGTTATATTTTTTTTAAATTTAGACTATAATATTAATTAAGTGGAATTGTAAAAGCAATTCCTAGAACATTAATGCCTCTTTCATTTTAGTGTTTCCATTATTTTCCTCAATTTAAATTTGTTCCGCTCTCCTCAGAATTCCTATCCTCTCCAAGATATACCTGCACAGATGCGATGAGGGTCCAGTGGATCGGACTTTTGCAGTTGGAAAGTTAAACTTTCAATAGTCCCGCATGAACCACTTGTCTGTCTGGATTAGACATGAACCAATTGCCTGTCGGATGTTAAGGCATTAAATCTTCCGTTTTAGGCATGTAAAATGCATTTTACATGCCTAAAACTTAGGCATGTAGGCACCGAAAAAGGAAATAAAACTTAAAATTGGAGGAGAAAAAGCACTAATATATTTCACTGCACTTGCACCTAAAATTCGCCAATATCAAAAAACAATGTAACATAAGAGAATATTAATAAGTCATTACTATGGGGCGGATTTGAATGAAATGCATTTTTTTTTCTCGTTAGAACAATGCCGTTTTGTATAGAAATTCATTTTATGTTATGACAAAAGGAAATGAGCCATTTTTATAGGTAATTATTTGCATGTTTCGTTGATTTCGACTAATAAGTCATTTTTTTTACCTTTTTGTAATTTTTAATCCATTTTTTTGCTGGTTTCATCGATTTCAATGTCATTTTTAATGGTACTTGCTTCAAATAATATTTTTGAGATGCAACAAATGTTCTTCACAGAATTACTCAATAGCCTATTCTATTTTTTCACTCAGAAATTGTTTTGACAGCTGTTGTGAGTATGTACTTTTTGTGCCGTATATCAGCGCCATTACCGGTCCGGCCGATTTCGGGATAAATAAAAACAGAGATTTCCTGGTAAAGAACAGACTAAAGCAAAATTTTGCAAGTCGAGTTCACTCGAACGAAGGGAAGAAGCCTCGATTACATCAGTGACGTATCCAACGGCTTGATTATTAAACTGAACTGGTTTTGATAAGATTTTTTACGTCATTTTTTTGTTTCAGGGCATATTTAAAACATTTTAAGAGCATTTTATTGATCATTTTTGTTGATGTTTTAGGTCATCAAAATCCACCCGTAGTGAATGACTGACTTTGGCATCTTCACGCGATTGAGCTGTTACTGTACTTACACGGAGGCACTTCGCGTGGTGCACAACTCAGACAACTCAATATTAAGAATATTGTAATTTTAAAATATATTTGGCAAATCCAATGGTTTGAACTTTTTCAATCTTTTTACTTGTAAACTATTATCTAGTAAGTTTATGGCTAGTACATTATTATCGTTTTGGATCTCGCTAACATATTTATGGCTAAAATTTTCAATTTCTTGCTGTACTGTTGGCATGTTAAAATCATTATGTAGCACATCGCTACGGACGTACCAAGGAGCACTAGCGATGTCTCACAGAACCTTGGATTGGAATCCCCAGAGCTGTATACAATGTGTCGATTGGTTTCAAGAATGACTTGTATATTAATAGTTTATTGTCTGTAGCCAGCACAGATCTTCTTCCTAGCAACCAGTATAATTGTTTGTATTTTATTTGTAGTTCCTTGCGTTTGTGTAGAATATGTGCTTTCCATGTGAGTTTTCTGTCTAGGTGTACGCCTAGGTATTTGACAGGGGTTTCTTGCGGTAGATCATGATGATTTAGTTGTAAGGGAGGACAAGTTCTCTTATTCATGGTAAAAGTGATTTGCTTCGATTTAATTTCATTTACTTTTACGCGCCAAGTATTGAACCATAGTTGTAATTTATCCAGGTGAGCTTGCAGTACTAATGATGCTTCTCCAGAAAAACATCTGACAGGGGAAAATATCTATGATGGAAGTCTGGATCATCGCCTTGCGCTCTGAGATATTTTGATTACGTCGCAAATCTTTGCTCAGAGCTCACCTAAGCGCCCATCGCTCTACCACGTGCCCAGAGCACACCGCTTGTTTTTTTATTTTATTTTTATTTATTTGTGGAAAGAAATGCGATCTGAAGCTACAATGCAAGCTTTCATGTGATCTGTAATCCGAAATGAAAACTTAAGTCTAGACAAAAAATGGAGATTCGTTACCAGTAGACAAGTATTGTGATAAGTAGAACTGAACATTATTTAAACGTGTATTTGAAACCAATACTAGAAAGAAATATGCATGCGTTTAAAAAAGCATTTAAAAGAAAAATATGTCTAAAAAGGCATTTACTTCATAAAGGACCAAAAAGGCAAAATAACAATTCGTCAGAATGCTTAATTTTCCATAATTCATACACATATATAAATTCCTTATATTTTTATTAGAAAAAAATAGGCATTTCCCTAAACATCCGATCTCTAGTCTGGAACTTGCAGCGACATACATACTTTTTCTGCTTCAAAAAATTCATAAATTATATCTTCGTTAATTCTTCATATTTCTTGAGAAGTATTCTATATATTCGTATTATTTTATGTTATTCGTGTGTTAATTATTTTCTTCGTCCGTCAATTGTGTAATATTGCTTCGTTAGAGGATGTTTTTTCTTCCCATAATTACTCTCAGTGTTTGTATTCACGTGGAAATCAATACCATAAAAAGAATAATTGGTAATATTAAATGGAGGAAATGTCAGCATGAGTACCTGCCACGAGCATCCTGCGATGCAATAGGCGGATCTTGACAATTAACAACGAAGGTCAAGAAATATGATGTTAACATGCAAGAGTTTCGCTGAGTTGTGTTCAATTCCTGGTCACGATGACAAGCTAAGAGTAAATGGTCATGATTTGCAGATCGTTGAAACTCAATATATCGGTATTTCATTAATATGCAATTTTGTTTATAGTGTCGTCATCATGAATTTCGTGTATCAAATCTTTGGCAAATAAAAACCTAAAGGTCCTTGAACATGAATTTATAAGAATACAGTGCTTGAATTGTATGCTGTGTATCCATATGTACTCAGAGTTCTCAAAAGTTATTTAAGTTAGATAGTGTCCGAATGAAAAGCAGGAACTTCGACCAATACTTGTAATTAAATTTAACTCATATCCTTCTATACTCTTGAGAAATCAGCTGAACTACGGGATGTAGAAAACATCGCAAAAATATGAATTTTCATCTGCAATTGCCTCGGCAAATAAACATGTTGCTCTCGAACCGAATGAGTGAAATTAGTTTAAAATTAGGATTAATATCTAGGTTAGCGCCCTGCATCAACAAAACAGTACACTCAAGATAAAATTAATGTCTTTATACAGTTAAATAATTGTTAATTGTTGTAGGCTTTGGTGGACATGAGAGTTAAGAGCTAAGAGAAACATAGTAGGAAGGTCATGGAAAACGTAAACTGCACTGAATTGCATTGGAATGAAATTTGTCCGTATTGAAATGTAAGGCAATACTCGTAACTATTTGTTCGGAGTGTTTTGGGTGACGTTATATAGAAATTCACGAAAGGGCCGAAGTTCAGGTCAGTGGAGAGAGTGAAAAAGATAGCACGGGGATGGTAAAGGTTGGGGAAGCAGGCTGAAGTGGCGTTGGAAAACCTATTGTCCCAACGTATTTGCATTAACATTCATTTGAAATTATAGAATTTTCACATTTCGAGTCACACTAGTTTTTTAACCAATATTTCCAGAATTCCATTACACATAGTTTAGTGTCTTTCATTCTCTCCGGTCCCTTTTCATTTAAAATCAGGCAACTTTATCAGAATCTATTACATCCAGCATATTACACTTGCATCCCAGGCGGAAATGTTGGTTATTCTTCCTAACAAGCCCTAGGTTCCAACAATTGAAAACAAATCTCATAAGTTCGGTTCACAAGGCGTGTGCGGAGGTGGGAGCGCGGTGAAAGAGCTGGCGAGGCAGGTGCGTGGGCGGGCACGTGGGTGGGCGGGTGCGGGAGCGAGGGCGGAGATGGACGGGCGTGGATGCAAGAGCGACAGTCGACACGTGGGCGCGAGTGTGGGAGGTGAGGGAGGCGAGAGCACGTGGGCGGACGCGGAGCCAAGTGCGTGGCGGACACGTGGGTGGGCGAGTTCGAGGGCGACGCAGAGGCAGGTGTGTGGACGGTAGTGCCAGCGGGCCCGAGGGCGGGCGTGTGGCCGGGCGCGTGGCGGGCGTGTGGACGGGCGTGTGCGAGTGTGCGTATGCTGGTGCGAGGGCGGGGGCGCTTGGCGGGTGCGTGGGCGGGCGCGTGAACGGGGGCGGGGGCGGACGCGTGGGCGGGCTCGTGAGCGGGTGCGCGTATGGGTCCGTGGGTGGGTACGAGGGTGAGAGTGTGGGTAGGAGTGTGGGCGGGAGTGTGGGTGGGAGTGTGGGACGTGGGCTGGCGCATGAGCTGGCGCAGGGGCGGGCATACTGGATGTCACGTGGGTGGGCGCGAGGGCGCGCACGAGGCGGGCACACGGGATGACACGTGGGAGGTCACTTGGGCGGGCGTGGGTGGCGGGCGCGAGGGCAGAGGCGCGGGCGCAGGTGCGTGGGCGGGAGGGGAGGCGGGGGCAGCCGCCGAGCACCTGCCGCGAGCGATTGCATCGGGCGCTGCGAGGAAGTTGCCTCGTCCGGAGCCAGCCAAGCGCGAGAGAAGATTCCGAGGGCGTCTCCTTGCACTGAGAAGCCATGTGCGGGAAATAGATAGGTGCAATTGGACGAAGTGCTCTTGTCAAGAGAGGGAAAATTGCATGTTCTAAAAATGAAAAGATATGTGATTCTCTACTAATCCGGTTTTGAAGTACCAATTGTTTTATGGTCACATGGATCTTAAAATTTTAAAAATTACTTGAATCTCGTTTAAAAAGGTTTAATCTGGAATTAAACAAACAATATAAGCAGGTATTTTTATCGTAAGTTAATTTGAATGGAACGGTAATGGAATGATAAACTTTAAAATTTGCTCCGAATTCAACGAAATTAGTTATTGAAATATAAGTGAGTGAGTAACTGTTAAAATCTGTGCGTTCATGAATATATCCAAAATATTCCTTCCACAACCTCTTTTTATAATCTGATATCCTTTCTATAAAAAAATTCATTAAAACTACAACTCAAAAAATTAATATTTGAAATTCATGAATGGCTGCTGTTAAAACAGGTTACATCGTGAAAATGCATTCTGCTAACGTTTTCATTTCAATTATTTAATCAGTTTTTTAAATCTATAATTATAGGTGTCGATGTATATCTGCTACCTTATTTCCAAAATAACTTTATATTTCTATGTAATTACAAACGAGTTTTATGAGATTTAAAATGTGAAAGTGATGAGGTAACGAATATCATTTTTGTAATTTACTGAAAAAGACGGATCGTGTCACTTGCGTACATTTCTGATTATCTACATAAATATGAAGAAGTTAAAAAAAATGACAATGGAGCGGAAACGTACTAAACACTGCCAGAAATCTGAAGACGGGCGCTTAAAAGGTGTATTCGCCCGGAACAGCATGCTCTGCCTCCTCTCGTCTGTTATCACCCAATCACAAGACATTCATTCCGGTTCCGAGCGAGTGCGCCCACGGAAGAACTGCGCCTGGGGCGTGACGGGGGCGGGGGCGTGGGCGGGGGTCACCCCGCGCGCCGGGCGATCGAGCGGGCGAGACCGGAAGCGGGGCCAACAATAAGGCGAGCTATCGCCGCGGCTATCGACCGGAAGGAGCAACAATGCGTCAGATATATAAAACAGCGGCCGGTGCGGCGCGGGGCCGATGCGATGCCGACTCTGATACAAGCCACCAACTGGCACCCGGGGGAGACCGTTGGTCGCCGCACCTCGCCGGGGTGCAGTGACGCGCCGGCAGGGGCGCTGCGGTTTCACCAACAAAATGCAGCATGGGTGTTGGCAGGCGTGGTTTGCAGGATTCGTTTTAATTGATTGATTCATTTTTTCGTGTTTCCGGGCGCGTCAACTGTTGTCATTAGTTCCGTAAGTGTAGTGCATGTTCTTTTCTCGGGAGATGGCGGTGATCTTCCCCCGCCCCGCTGGATGGCGAGATCCGGCGCCGACCTACCGTCGGCTAGAGGGGTTTCCCCCGAACCAGGACTCTCCCATCAGCGGGGCATCGCCCCAGCCGAGACGAGCTCTAAGCTCCCGACCGGTCTCCCGGAATATGTGGTAGTGTAGTGCATGTTAGTGTAAGTGTGTGTGTGAGGGGAGAGAATAGGACAAGGAAGAGGAAGGAAAGATCGCGTGCGGTCCGTGGCCCGTTTGGTAGGGTACTGCCCCGGCATTCGCCTGGTTTTGATCGGAGAAACCATGGAAAACTACCGATCAGAGCAGCCGGCCGCTAGAATTCTCCTCCAGACAGCGACTGAATTCGACCCATCTGAAAAGCTAATGTCGAAAATCCTGCCGCCGTCAGGACTCGAACCTAGGACCTCCCGGTCAGAAGCGCTTCGTTTTAAACAAGTCATTTGTTCTATGTTAAGACATCATAACCAGAAGTTCCCACTCTTGAGCCTTCGAAAATTTTGAATGCCGTCATGGACTTCGTAGGGATCTATTTCATTTTCGACAGCAAAAGCTATTCCTTTTTTAAATGCTGCTTACGGTTTCTACTGTTATCCACGTAAAAAAGAAACAACAAATATAATTTCTGTAAATCATTTTTTGCTTTACATTAATGGCAAGAAACACTCACACGAAGAAAAAAGAGACATGTGATTATGATTCATCTTGAGCAAATGACGATGCTGCAAAGTGTGTGCACAGTAAATAATGTTGGAGCATTGAGTTGCTAACAGTGTTAATGAGGAAACTAAAAATATGCATGTATTGGGTAATTGTTTGATTTTGGGCAGTTCAAAGACAAACAAAGAATTAAATGTATTACTAAATAAAGTAAAACTGATGTCACCTGGGTGTTCAAGTGACATTTGTCTGTAACGGAACTATTATGCAGAATTGTTCTACTTTTCCAAGTTCTCTTACCTATTTTTAATTTAAACGTCACGACAAAACTGTAACTTGGAAAGAGAAATCGATGTCAACGCAAGAGTTTACAGCAGTAAAGTATAAATAAAACCCTATACACTCAAGAACACAAACACATATATACATCAAGCACCGTACAATGTTACACTAAGAATATGTACAACTACGTTAGTACTTCAGACAAGATAAATCCTAATAAGACAAACGACTTTACGACTTGAGTTACTGCGATGGGGCGCCTCTGATAAAGCAGGTTTTAAGACACGTTTGATGTTCCTCAGGAAATTAGAAGCGAGGTGAAGAACGGACAATAAAGAGCAAGGAACAAAGTAAAATAGCGGATAGAGCCGAGCCAGCTAGAAGAAGCTTTGTATTCAGATATCCCATGACACACTCATGCAACGTGTCCAAAAACCTTAACGTCTGAAATCCCATTAAATCAAGATTTCAACAGCTTCACCACAAAGCAGTCACGCCTAAGCAACGATAATTTCCCGGTCCGAGGGAACTCTGACATATCTGCTTTCCCACTGCCATCATTGTATCCGCGGCGAAGCGCCGCGTGGTCGACGGAGGGTGCCAAAAAACCCCCAAGCACCTCTGCGGCATCATTTGGATGTTCGCCGGAAGAATGGCTGTCTCTACGGCCGCCGATAATTTAGAAGTTTCTTTCGCCAGGTCGGGAGTCTCGCAAAGGGGACCAAACCGCTATAACGACATCCTGGTTATAATGTCAACGACCACGACGCTTAGCAACGACATAAGCTCTCAGTGGTCGACAGTGCGTGTTTTCACATTAGTAGGACGTCTGAATGATTCATTTAATCTAAGACATATTCATTCTTTCGATACATTTCAATGTTTCTTTGATCGGGAATAGTATATTCGAATCTAAAGAGTGTTCGGAGACAGCGCAATTTTTGTTTGTTTTTCTAATATTTTTCCCAACAAAAAGTTTGAATGCATATATTTAGTGTATTATTACATTTGAAAGGAACACAATAAATTAATACTTCATTATTGTGATTATCTAATATTGGTTGTATCGAGTTCCGCTCGAAAGATATCTTTTTGCTAGAATTCTCACGACAAAAATTACTACTAATTTTTACTCTTCTTACGATAAAATCTAAAAATATTATTATCCTTCCCATAGTTGAGACACAATTAATTTATCTGGAGTGAGATGGAAATTGCAATTATGGTTAATATATTATTCTACATCATGAAACATTGGTATTCATTTATTTCCTAGCGCACAAATTCGAGCAGTCATCGTACTCATACACTATCCTAAAGGTCCATTACCGTGCATTTTTGATGTGTATATATATGGCCGCGAATGTAGAGTAGGGGAAGACATTCATTAATTAATAAAAAATAGCAACAACGGAAAATGAACAGATTTGCAAACTAGACAACTCAACAATTATAAAAATTCACCCACGTCATAATAAAGAATTTCATTTTATCTCTGTGTACGCTATTCTAAACTGCGCAATGTTTCATAGTATGATGGAAATGGCAAATAGTGAGAGTTTCATAATAGACACAGTTGAAAATAAGTAACTAAGAGATCCTATGAAAAACAAATAAATAGAAAAAGGTCGGAACAAGAAAGACGAGGAGAGAACACACAATAGGATATCAAAATCCAGAGTATCTGAGAGAATCACCTGGCGAAAGGGAACGACAATGAATGACTTCGTTATGTGCCACCAAAGAACAAACAACAACAGGGCGTCTAAGATAGCCTAGAAGAGCGGCTCCCGCCACTGTGCGCGTTGCGATCAAAGGAGGCGGCGAATGAATAACGCCGCTTAGGCCTTCATTTCATCTGCACTCTGGGTCATACCAAATGTTGCGCTACATCGATACCTCAATATACCAACGTTCCAGAAGTGATTCAAGAAATACGTTAAAAATATCACCATCGCCGGGAAATATATACCAATCATCTAGAACTAAACTTACTTGACAATAACCAAGAATTTTGTCGTCTACCGTTAGAATTTCCTCCCTTCATCTCCCTCATCGTTCTGGTAATTAACATTTATTCAAACAGGTTCTCTCATTTCGTTCCAACATTGTTGATACATTCTTAAACCCCATAATTCTCAATATCATATATTATGTTCTTGTAATAATGTTCTAATGATCTTCATGTTATAGATTTGTGAAGAATACAAAGGAAAGTACAAATGGGTAATTTTCGTACTTGAATTTCATTTTGTGTAGTGTTAATAATTCTCTATTGTATTTACTGATTATTTCACCTTTGAAAGACATTTAAAATATTCACTGAAAAAATTTGAGATTTAGCGCCGACCTACCATCGGCTAACTGGGTTTTCCCTAATCAAATATCTCCCACCAGCAGGCCACCAGTCTCGCTCCAGCCGTGACAAGCTCTAAGCTCCCAAGCGGTCTCCCGGCGCGTGTGGTAAAGTAGTGCATTTTAGTGTGTGTGTAAAGGGAAGGTTAAGGTAAGGAATGGGAGGGAAAGTTCGCGTGCGGTCCGTGGCCCGTTTGCTAAGGTACTGCTCCGCCATTCTCCTGGTATTGATCGGAGAAACCACGGAAAACTACCGATCACAGCAGCCGGGCCCTAGAATTCTCTTCCGGACAGGACCTAGCTATTTAGCCAGTGTCGAAAACCTCGCCACCGCCATGGCGCGCCGGCGCCCCGGCACGCCGGGACTCGAACGTAGGACCATCCCACTCACAGGCACTATAATATTATCAGCCCTGAGCCACCTAAATCGGTCTCTACAAGCAGTCAAACTCGAGGAGAGAATGTTTGAAATTGAGAGTAACCAGCGCCGCCGCTGTGCGCGCAGTGTCGCGTCGCGTCGCGTCGCGTCGTGTCGCGTCGCGTCGCGTCGCGTCGCGTCGCGTCGCGTCGCGTCGCGTCGCGTCGCGTCGCGTCGCGTCGCGTCGCGTCACGTCGCGTCGCGTCGCGTCGCGTCGTGTCGCATCGCATCGCGTCGCATCGCGTCGCATCGCGTCGCGTCGCGTCGCGTCGCGTCGCGTCGCGTCACGTCGCGTCGCGTCGCGTCGCGTCGTGTCGCATCGCATCGCATCGCATCGCGTCGCATCGCGTCGCGTCGCGTCGCGTCGCGTCGCGTCGCGTCGCGTCGCGTCGCGTCGCGTCGCGTCGCGTCGCATCGCATCGCATCGCGTCGCGTCGCATCGCGTGGCATCGCGTCGCGTGGCGTCGCGTCGTGTCGCGTCGCTTCACGTCGCGTCGCGTCGCATCACAGGAGGCCGCGAATAAATCATGCGGCTTAGGCCTCGCGGCGCGGCGCTAGGCAGCAAGCACCTCCCTTGTCGGGGCTAATGTGACCAGCCGATCCACACAGCGCCTATTTGTATAAATAACGAAACAAACGAGTTCCGAGGTCTTCTCGCGCCTGCGCTAACGACGGCGTTGCGTCTTTACGGCGCGTCTCTGAGATATGGGGCTGATCGTTATAACTCACGCATCCGAACGGGAAGCCCTCTTGCATTGTAGCGGTGAAACAAATTGCGGGGACGGGACTTGAGCAGGCGTAAAGAAATGTAAATCCTAAGCTGAGGCGTTCGGGCGAGACTGAGAGCTGTGTGTCCGAAAAGTGAGTTGGCCACCTGGCTACGTACGAACGAGGATCTCCCCAAATAACTCTTTGCGAATGGGAGGATGCGATGAGCATATTTTAGGGATTTATAAGGTTGGAAGTGCAGTGATACAGTGAATGTTCTGGCACTGTGCGTTGAAATTTATTGTGTTGTGGCATATACTGAAATGATTTTTGCTGATAATTATCTTGACAACACTAGTATTGAAATAAAAATACAAGGAATACTCGTTATTATTTATAACTTTATACACGAGTGTAAGAAATTGGAAATTTTTAACTTTTCAGAAAGGCAAGTGTATGTGGTTGATTTGGATAATATATCACAAGAAATTATTGTTTCCGTACATTTCTTTCTTTTATATTTTGTATTTAAAGACACAAAATATTATTCAAATTTCTTATTTTCATGCTAAGTCTAAGTTCGCAGACGTTTGCTATTAACGAAATTATGATGGCTCAAAGGTTCCTTAATGTAGAATCTTGAAGATACTTCGGGTAGCTTCGTAGTTTGGGCTTTATCAACGATAAAGGGATCAAGATGGATAGAATAAAATAAGCGAGTATGAGAAACTCACGCAATATATCATGGATTAAAAAGTAAAATATTCCTACTTACGAATTCTTTAGGATACAGGTTCGACTACTTCATGTTTATTGAGAATGAAATATTACGACTACAATTCAGAGAATATATTCAAACAAACTTCCTGGTGTCAAAGCTATATTGATTGCCTCTTGTATTCCAGGCGGAAAATGAATGTATCATGAAGTTACAAAATTTGCACTGAATTAGAGGGCATTACAATAAAATGTTCATTCCTAAACGGACTAAGTAACTATGTCACACAGTATTTCAATATTGTGCACATACCTTGCAAGTGGTAATTTTTGTGGTAATTTTGTTTTGTGAACGTGTATTGATTACAATTTATATAGATTCTTCATCAATGAATAGAAATCTCAAAATCTGATATTTTTGATTTTGATTGGAATTTTGCTTTCAAATTATTTTATTAAAGTTTCAGGAAAGTGTATTTTCTTTCATCCAAATAGTTATTACAAAACATACAGTACTTTAAATGGATTTTTTTCTAATCAGTGAAGTAACTACCACGACATTGTTTTCTCCATCCCTTCAAGTAAATAAATAAACAGTTTACAATATATTTAAAAGAAAATAGTCACGAAGAAAGTAGGTACTAGATGTATTTCTTCATCTCTAAAGAATGAGAATCCATTAGGTTTGAAATGCAAGCATCTGCATCTAGTAAAACTGATGAGATGATAGACGATTAGATGTTAGCATTACGGCTAATTGACAACAATTCTTTTTGTAAATAGAAAATTGAAGTAATTGCAAGATGAATTGGAATATTACATGTGAATAGTTGACAAACTTGTGTTTTTGTTCAATGAAAATAATTGTGAACTTCAATTTATTTCTCATTGAATCTTTTGCATTGTAAAAGTATATTCATTTTACACGTACAGGTGTCAGTTTTAAAAGCACCTCTTGAAACGTTCCGGGTTACGAAACTGTACCAGTTAAAACCCAAACGTGAACCACCCTAATATTTCCAAACCACCGCGGGCCCTGGCATTCCCGCGTGGTTCCACAAATACAGAACAAATTAGTGGAACCTCTTCTAAAGAAGCCATCAAAAAAGGCGGCGCCGACATCAAACAGTGGAGCTGCGTGCCGCGGCGGCGACCGAGATTTCGCAATCGCGACCGCGCCACCGCGGCAGCTTCCCGGAAAGCGATTGATCGCATGCGGATCGGTCGTTAGCGCGCGTTCGCTAGCGCCGGCGCCGCAAAAACGATAATGGCGATCAGCCGTCGCCGGCTCTGAGTCATCGCGCCTTCTGCAAATCTCCGACGCTACGCAGCAACGGACGGCGTCCTCGGCCTCGAGTGAGTCTGGGCGATTGAGGAGGAGTTTGGGATGAATCGATTGATTGATGACTAGTGATCTCGGGCACGTCAACGGCTAAGGTCGTTGTTCCCGTAAGTGCAGTGCGTGCTTTTTTGCTTGGGAGGTGGTGGAATTGATTGATTGATTTTATCGTGTTTCCGGGCGCGTCAACTGCTTTGGTCATTAGTCCCGTGAGTATAGTGCATGTTTTTTTCTCGGGAGGTGGCGGTGTTTTTGCCCCGCAGGCTGGCGAGATCCGGAGCCGACCTACCGTTGGCTAGCGGAGTTTTCCTTAACCAGGTATCATCCATTAGCGGGACACCGTCCCTGCCGGGACAAACTCTAAGCTCCCGACTGACCTCCCGGCAAGTGTGGAAGAGTAGTGCACGTAAATTTGTGTGTGTAAGGGGTAGGATAGGACAAGGAATGGGAGGGAAAGATCGCGCGTGGTCCGTGCCTGTTTGGAAGAGTACTGCTCCGTCATTCGCTTGGTATTAATTGGAGAAAGCACGAAAAACTACCGATCAGAGAAGTAAGCTGCTAGATTTTTCCTCCAGATAGCGATAGAACTCGACCTGGCTATCTGGCTAGTGTCGAAAATCCTTTCCCTGTCGAAACTCGAACTCCAGGAGTCAGAGGCACCGCAGTGACGTCAGTTGATGCACTGAGCCACCTCTCTCGGTGGGATTAATTGAATGGGACTGGATGAGAGATTTCAATTGATTGGTTAATATTTCCAGGCACGTAAACTGGTATGGTCAATAGTCCCTTTGTCAATAGTCCCAAAGTAACCTCTGGACGTGAGCGTTGTCTTTTTCGTGTTTTGGGACAGCTGGCCTCACATTATGCCAATTGAACAGCCGAAAATCACGCAATTAAATGTTAATGTCAAGTGTCGGGAGTGCTTAGAATACGGAAGAAGCTGGAAAATATTCTAATGAAAACAAATACATCCCTTTTCTCCTACAAAATAAAATGTTGCTATTGATTTCATTCTGTTCCGGGTAAAAAACAGGATGTTTAATAATAATAATAAATAATAAAATTTTCTTTATTTGTGGTGAGGGTCGGGCCATTAGGCCTGCTCTTCCGCCTAACCACATTGAAATATTTACATTATTTCTCATACTATGAAGAAGATCGAGGACGGCATATTTTACATTTATATTTATATCTGGGATGCAAAACTAGGGACCATCCCGGCATACGCCTTAAGCGATTGAGTAAACCCAGAAAACCTCAAACAGGATGGCGGCTGAAGGCCGAGGGAATTGACAATAATTGAAAAATATAAGAATATATACATTAATTAGAAAAAACAATGGTAATACAAAGATAGTGAAATTAAATAACAAACCTATATAATAAGAATAAAAATTGCATAATGATAAGAAGTGACACAGGGGCTGCAAAAGTGCGGTAATATAATCAGATTGAAAAACAAAGATTACAATATTTTCAGTTTCCATATCAGTTTCAATTGCATAAACATTATAATATAAACTGTCAAGCGGAATAAAATTTGAAGATTACAGATATCACCGACAAAAGAAATACAATTAACGTAACGTATACAATTAATGTTTCGCTTTGTCTTACAGACTTGGTCATAACCCAACACAAAGTCTTCATTACTGAAGGCGCGGCAGCGACTCGTCCAGCAAGTCTCACGTATGGACTTACGTAATTATCGGTAATTTGTGATTTCCTGTCAGCAGTCCCGCGGGAGGTGAACGGGAGAGGAGGGAGGAAGGCGGCGAGGCTGCCAGCAGGAAGAGGAGCCAAAGGTCGATCGCACGAGACGAACAGTGCGGGAGGACTACATCAAGGCAACGGAAGGCGCTGTCAGGGCGAAATCTATGACGTATGGTCGCCGGGATGTGACATTCTAATTCTGCGACGTGTTCCGTCTCTTTTTGACGGCGTGAAGTAACGCGGCAGGCGCGTTTCGAAACCAGCGGTGGCGTAACCTCCCTTCCCGTGTAAATATCTTTTCAGAGTATCTTCTCAGTAATGGCGTTACGTCATTAATACAAATGTTACTCGGTGTGAATACTTCGGTTTGTCAGATCCGCGCGACCTACGTCAGGTGATAACGCTAATTTGAATAATTTGAGAAAATGCTGAGTAGAATATGCATTGTACTGCATGGAAAAATTAAGTGTGGAGATTCTCTGTTACACAATTTAAAGAGAAAATGATCAATTATATAATTACGTTTATAAAAGGTCTAGTTTTTTAATATGTGAATGTAAAAATACCTAACATACGTATACATGTGTTTGTTATCCATTAATAGAAAAAAAACCGTCGGTTTTTGACGCACTATTACATAACTTTCTCTTCTTACGAAGAACTTCACAAGGCGAGAAAGTAAAATGCAAATACCAACGAAATGAGTTCTCAAATGCAAATCCCAATAAAATGTTTGCAAACTTTAAGTCGTAATTTTGTACTCCGTGTTTTTCAGCTGCTGAATGTTTTAGAAACAAACACAAGTATTTTGGAGTATGGAATGACAAATTTAAGTTTAAGCAATAAACCAGTGGTGCTACAATAAAATTGTCTAATTATCTTGAAAATCATACACTAAAATATAGGTATAAAAATGTTCCTCTCCGACCAATTAAGAACACAACTTACTTGCTTGCAAATGGGCATCAATATGAATTATTATTAATGAGCAAATGGAAAACTGATAAATGTACGGATGGAATGCATACACTAATACAAGCAGGCATACAGACAAACAGATACGAAAAGAAATATATAGACAGCCTGGCAGAACGGCTGACAATGGCTTGAAAATCAATGTTTCGATTACACATTCCATCGAAATACACATTTATCATTCGCAGTCGAATTTCAGCAGCATTGCAATTCTCCCTCTCCACTACGCAAAGCGTTTGTGACTTTTTCTACCGACGATAAAGAAGCGCCTTGTGGCACTCCCATCATCTGCGAGTCTTCAAGACTCCGATCTAGTCAGGTCCGCGCAGCCGGACGAGCGGCTGAGCTTACGCAGGAAGGGCTTCCGCGAAGGGCCGAGGGCGACCGCTGGCTTCCGCCGGGCTGCAGGGCGGGGCGCGGCATCGCGCATCCGATCTTAACATCAGCGCAAAAATAACCGAACGCCCGCTCCGCCGCCAGCCCTATAAATAACGCCGGGAATGAATTAACCCGGAAGGTATTTCCCCATTGCCATTCCTGCCGGCTCCCACCGTGTCCGCTGCGCCCCGCCCCGCCCCGCCCCTTTCCGCCGCCGCACTTCTGGAGAGCGGAAAGCTCAGTCGGGAAGACAAAATACTAAACATTCCTATAGCAAACATTCACTTTACACTATTAAAGTTCCATTTCACATTGTTTTTGGGCAGCGAGGGCGGGCGGAGGTGGCGGCGAGGATAAAGGGCTCGGTGAGGGGGTTGCGGAGCAGCAGGGCGCAGGAGGGCCGAGGGGACATGGAAACCGCGAGGGTAGTGGAGGCGACCGGTGGGGACAGCGAGGAGATGACGGTGGCGGGGAGGCGAAGGGCGCTGGAAAGAGCAACATAGGTAGGGAGGGCGAGAAGGCGGGGAAAGCGGCGGTGGCGAGGAGGCGGGGAAAGTGGTGGTGGCGAGGAGGGTAAGAGTGACGGGAAGAGTGGGGGTAAGGACGTGGATGGCGGGAAAGGCGACGGTGACGGGGAGTGTGATGGAGCGGGGATGGTGAGGAAGGAAGGAGATCGAATATGGCGGAGAGAGCAAGGGTGACGGAGAGAGAGAATGGGAAGGAGAGTGAGGAGGACGAGGGTGGCGGGGAGTGTCAGGAAGAAGGGGGAAACAACGGTGACGGGGAGGGCGAGTGTGGCGGGGAGAGCTAGGAAGAGGGGGAAACGACTGTGACAGGAAGGGCGAGGGTGGCGCGAAGCGCGAGGATGACGGGGAGGTGGCGGTGGTGGGGAAGGTGAAGGGCGAGGATGACAGGATGTGCGACGGCGAGAGAGATGTGGGAGACGGGCAGGGAGAGGGGGCGGGGAGGGCGACAAAGCGAGGAAGACAGAACTGGACGATAGCGGGGCGACAGGGACTACGGTGGTGGCGAAGAGGACAGAAGCGATGGGCTCTGCGAGGGCGATGGGCGCGGGGGCGTGGGTGGCGGTCGCAGAGGAAGGACTGCGCGGGCGGCCAGAGGGCGACCCGGGAGAGAGCACTGAAGTAAATTGTGCGACAGTGTTGCCAACTCCGCAGAACCCAATTTCGAGGGCTCGTCGTGATAGCGGTGGGCGCGGGGACCGAATTGCTTGGGCGCGCGCCGTTACTCCCACAAATATTTCGCACGCGCTCCGCCCCGCCCCCTTGCCACGAGTGCGAAAACGCTGCCTCCAACCCTCTCCCAAAAACAAAATTATTTTTCTAAGTGCGAAAATATTTTTAATGCAGATTCCAAACTATAATTCCTCGCGATAATTCTAATTGTTTACAGAATCTGCGAAAGAGCGCACCTGCGCGATTTAGGATTTTCGCTGCGACTGTTTACGTTTATGTTGGCGCTGCGGACTCGCTGCAGTAATGTCGCTGGCTGGGTCTCGCGGCAGGGCAGGTGTATGCCCGCGTATGGCAAACAGGGTGTCGAGACGGCGATAGGCAGGTCAGCTAACTAGTGCTCGCTGGCTGGCGCGGCCGGCGCGCCCGCGAAGTGACGTGACCAAGGCAAGGCAAGCGACGACATTGAATGGAGGGAAGGAAAGTGGAAGCAACTAGCGCGCGGGCGAGTACGTGTAGGCAAATATCAAATAAAGTGTATGTACCTACCCGCGCAATACAATATTAAACAGACGACGATTCCCTTAAGGGCACCCCGACCACAGTCTACGAGAAAGCAATGTAACAAAAGGGCCGCCCCAATTAGTAATGCAAGAATTATATATAACACACAATGGCCAACACCCAGCAGCGGTAATATAGCAATCCAGTTTCGGCCAGTGATGAATTTATAATCACATCTGGCACATTACGCAATGCGGGCACGAGACGGGGCGCGGCGGGCGCCAGTGGGACGGGGTGGTCCCTTGGAATAAAATGGACCGGAGCTCCAACCGCGGGCGCCGCGACTGCGCGGTTGACCGCCAGGGGCGCTGTGTGCGCCACGGAAGAAAAGGCGATCGACGTCTCATTGTTTCTGCGCGAACAAAAGAAATTTTGTTGTTATTGTTTGAGAATCGTGAAATCTAGCGCGAGCCCAAAATGATACGTGGAGCTAAAACGTTGGGTTGAATTCGGAGGCGCTTTCCACTGTTTACTTCGTTTTTTTTCGTTTTTTTCGATTTCGAAGAAACTTCTCGTTTCTAAAGATACAATTATTGCGGTGCATACGGTGATGACAAATCTCCGCAGGAACAATAGGCATTTGAGACGGGCAAGCTCAGAGAAGCACCAAGAGCTTAATAATGCCATATTCAAATGGCTTATTCATATGGTCCCCTCTGTTCTTTCTTTTGAATCCATTGGAAAATTAAATCTAACTTTTGAAATTTAATAAATTCGCCGAATTAGAAACAAGTTAATTTCGTTTAATGTTTATGTATTAAAGATTTGAAAAACAATACGTGATTAAAATAGTTCATTCTTACAATGCTCGACAATATTCTCCTGAAAGTTTCAATTTGTTTAACGAGCAAAGCATATTTGTTTGTTTAACTGATTAACCTTCTAACTTGAAAACTGAGTGAATAGGTATTAATTGGAACAAACAATTTTGTTAAACATCCATATTAATCATTATTTATTAGAATGATATTCAATCAATTCAAAGAATCAACTTGGTACGTTGGATAAAACTCCAAAAAATTCAAGTTTATATTCGAGAAATATGTGACACCAATTTCATTGTCCATTTTCAACATTTAGTTAAAGAAATAATATTTTTCAGCGCACCTAATATTGCTAGTAGGAAATATCAATTAATTCAGAAAGAAATATAAATAAAAATTTAGAATAATAATGTTAAAAGGTATTATTAATATTAAATGAAATACAGCAGAGGCATATAGGCCCTGCAAATAATAATGAGTTAGTAATACACTGTAATTATTGAAATTAATTCCCCAATGCGAAAATTTGCAAAAATACGATAGTAATTTGTAAAGAACAGTACAAGTTGACACAACATAGAATTTATTCGATAAGCATTGCACGAAAATACTCGTTCATTAGCAAAGTATTTGAAACCGTGGTCATAAATTATCGTAGAGAAACTAGATTTCAAATTTTACGAAAATATTACAATCAATAGACTGTTTTAGATTACCAAGTATTATAGAAGGATCTAGAAGAAAAAGTGTTTCCAGTACAACTCAAGAAATTTACCAAGTCAAAAATTTGACCCCCTCCCCTTTGTCTACAAGTGACATCAGGTAGAGTTTGTATAACCGCGTGCTTCAAATTCACTTTAATAACAAAACTGCATATTAATAAGGGTTGGAAAACAAAGAGAAGGGCAAATAAAGTAAATTTTAAATCAGTATACTGAAATAGTTTGTATAATACGCATTAATCAATATACAGAACAAGTAGGAATCTATAGTTAAAACAAATCTCAAAATGTCGGCGATGCACAAGAACAGTGACAACCTGAAATACTGCCATTGCTAAGAAGAATGGTATTAACGTGAACGGCGCCGTTTATTTTACAGCTAATAATAAAGTGCATTTTTCTATTATTTTTTTGTGTGTACTATTTTCATTCCATTTTAGTAGCAAAAATATGCTATTGTTTAGCTCAGACCTATTTTTCCGGTTAATAAAAACATAAACAAATTGAGATACGTCACTTTTCTTGCACACCAACAGTAAAAAACGAGTTGTCCTTTTTTTGTTCATCGACAAATAAACGTGTAATTTAAGTTTCCAGTCGAAGTGTTTAGATTCTTTCCAAGCCTCACCGGTGGGGCTTTGGAAAGAATCTAAACACTGAGTGGTAGGTCAGTGCATCAAGGGAGGTCCTAGGTTCGAATCCTGACGGCGGCGGCAGGATTTTCGACACGCTTTTCAGCTAGTTCAAATTCAGTCGCTGTCTGGAGGAGAATTCTAGCGGGCGGCTGCTCTGATCGATAGTTTTCCGTGGTTTCTCCGATTAGCACCAGGGGAATGCCGGAGCAGTACCCTAGCAAACGGGCCACGGACCGCGCGCGATGTCCTTTCCCTTCCTTATGCTATCATCTCCCCTCCCCTCACGCTTACACTAACATGCACTACACTACCACATACTTCGGGAGACCGGTCGGGAGCTTAGAGCTTGTCCAGGCTGGGGCGGTGCCCTGCAGGTGGGAGAGTACTGGTTAGAGTGAAACGCCCCTAGTCGACGGTAGGTCGGCGCCGGATCTCGCCATCCAGCGGGGGAAGATCACCTCCATCTCCCGAGAAAAAACATGGACTACACGTACGGGACTAATGACCAAAGCCGTTGACGCACCCGGAAACACGAAAAAGTCAATCAAATCAATCAGTTGAACACAAACAATAAAAAAACGTGCTTTTTTGTTCATCGACAAATAAACGTGAAATTTATTTTTCCAGTCGACGTATCTCCAAAGCCCCCTCCATAGACGCGAAACCGGAGTGCTCATTGGCCAGCTGCGCTATGCCGTCCGCATCTCCTCGTGCAATGGATTGACCTAACGCGGCGCCGCCGCAGCGGGCGCGGCTTCGCGGAGCACCCAGCGCCCGCAAACGGCTTCGCTGGCTGGCACAGGGGGCGTTGGAGCGGCGGAAACGGTCCAGGGGGCCGGGGCGAGAGCGCGGCGGCGGCCGTTCAGCAGGCGCCCAACCAATAGCCCGCCCCCGCCCGCGCCCCGCCGCCCGCCGCTCAATTGCTTCGGCCGCCTCGCCGCGGTCGCGTGGAAGGCGGCATTCTTGCGCAAATGAAGTCGCGAGCGCGCGCGCGCGCCGCCTCGTGAGGCACGAGGCAAGGGGAGGGAGTGGATACAGTAGCTGCGGGTGAGAGAGTGAAGGGTTAACAGAGAGAAGGAGGGAGGGAGGGGGGAGCGGTTGGTGGCGGTTGCAGCAACGGTAGAAGAGGTCGAAGTGATGATGGGGTCAGTAATGGTGAAAACAGTAATTGTAGAAATAAGGAGGGAATAAAGGGAGTTGCAGTAGTATTCAAAATAATGGTGATGGGAGTGGTGCAGAACTTTTCGGTAGTTGAAATGATGACGGAGAATTCATGATTTTCATGAGTTTGGGATTGTTGATGGTGATTCGTTTTGGTTGATTGTGAGGTCGTTGACTGATTGTGATGGTGTTATTAATCTGATGATCACAATATGATATGACTGCTGGTTGGTGGCAAATGCAGGTGAAAATGCTGTTGAAAAATGTTATGGAGCAATGGCATTATATTTAGATGGGAGATATGAAGAATAACAGTAAATCCAATGAATGCAGTTAAACACAGTAGGTAAGTTGGGTTGTTGAGAAAGAATCTGTAGGAAAATAACCTCTGTGAGAAATGAGGAAATGTAAATTGCAACAAGCAATGGAACTGCAGCGAACAGATTAGAATCAGGATTAACATCGAAAGAAAAGGCCAACTCTGAAGCGGTAGAGAAGTGAGCAAAATAATAACAGTTATCAAAAACTGCTGGCACAGGCGCAGTCTAAGTCGCACTAAGTAAACTCTTGGATATGTAGAGATTTCGTACGTCACAAAATCATCAAATAGAACAGTTAAGACTAGTTTTCTTTGAGAGACAGAAAACGCTAGGAAGCAGGAGGGAGAACAAGAGAAATGTCGTAAACGCTCAGGTCATATTAAAATAAAGGAGAGACAGGAAGAACAGAGGAAAAGAAGATAGCGAAAACATGGGAACGAGGCAAATTAAGATAAACTGAGAAGCGTGAATCAGGTGTAGGTGATGAAGACGGAAAGAACGACGATAAAGGGGGGTGAGCTACAAGATACTAAAGGACATAATAATAATAAAGGAGAAAATAAAGAAAATATCAACATGGGGCGTTAGAGAAAGATACAGCCAAACTGGTGAGTAGGAATGAGAGGAAAAGGGTATAGAAAATGACGAGAGAGAGAGGTAGAGAGAGGGAGAGAGAGGGAGAGAGAGAGGGAGAGAGAGAGGAAGAGAGAGAAAGAGAGAGGGAGAGAGAGGAGATGAGAGAGAGGAGAGAGAGAGGGAGGGAGAGAGAGAGAGAGAGAGGAGAGAGGGAGAGAGAGGGAGAGAGAGGGAGAGAGGGGGAGAGAAAGAGGGAGAGAGAGGAAGAGACAGGGAAAGAGAAGGAGAGAGAGGGAGAGAGAGAGAGAAACATGGTGCAGGGAATTGAACAAAACGAACACAAAAATAGTGCTAATGGCAGGCCGGCCACAGCGAAACAGGTGGCGAACGAGCCAGGGCGCGAAAACGGCCAGCAGTGACCGAACGAGGAGGACGGCGAGGCCGAAGCGTCGGCGGCGTCGAGAGCGACGGCGACAGCGTCGCGGCGGCAGTGACGGAGAGGGCGGTCGAACGACGGCGCTGGCCATTCCGGCAAGACCTCGCCCAGCGGGCGGGCGGGCGGCGGGTGGGCGCCGCCGGAAGGGTTGAAGGGAGGGCGATGGCGCGGGCGGGCGGGCGGCGACGCGGGTCCATACACATTTACATACCAGGATCATATGAGAAACATTTCAACTGCTCCGCGCGGTCGCCGGCCGAGGGCGAGGGCGCGGGCGCGGGCGCGCGGCGCAAGGGACATGCGGGGAATTTCTATTGCCGCGACCGGCCTATATAAATACCAGGAGTGAATATAACAGAAAGGAACTGCGCGAGGTTTGGTGGGGAGAGAGAGAGCGCGCGGGCGGGCGGGTGGGCGGGCGGGCGGCGGCCCGTGCAGGGCGGTGGGGAGGACTTGAATTTAATGGGTATCCTTCCATATAGCGAGACACGGCTCGCATTCCGCGCCCCGCCGCTTCCGTCCCCCGGCCCCGCCCCCGCGCCGCCCCCCCGCCCCGGGCATTGTCGCGGAGGGCGTGGCCGACGCGTCGCGAGACGAGAGGTTGGCGAAATTTCTTACCAACATTCCGAACGCGCGCTCGCCGCGAAGACCGAGGACGGGTGGGTGAGGGTGTGAGGAAGGCGAGGACGGCGGGATAGGCGGCATGGGGAGGACGACTGGGGAGTGGGGTGCGGGTGGTGGCAGCGCGGGGACGGCGGGGATAAGGCAGGTTGTAAAGTCGGTTGGGGAGAGAGCGGCCGGTGAAAACGACGATGACAATTGGGACGGATGGGGGGGGGGTAGCAAGGCTAGGAAGGCGGGATAATAGTGATGATGACCAGGGAGGGGAGAAACGGCGGGATGGTGGTCGTGGTGGTGAACGTACGAAGCAGGGATGTCGAAGGTGGTAAAGAGGGTGAGGGGAGAGAGGAGACGGTGAAGATGTTGGGAATAATTGGGATGGGTGTGTGTGAGACAGGCGAGGACGGCGGGATAAGCAAGGTGGGCTGGACGGCCGGGGACGGCGCAAAAGGGCGAAGGATGGTGGTGAAAGGGTGAGGACGGCAGGAAGGGTGAGAGTGGTAGAGACGATGGGGAAAAGAGGGGCGGTAATAACGACGGGTACAATTGGCACGACGAAATGGCAGGGATGGAGGAAGGGCAGGTCCAGTGGGAGCGGTAGGAAGCATGGGAGGTCGCAGGGACGATGCGATCGGAGCTGTGGCGAGGCGGCGAGGAGACGACATCAGTGGCAGCAGAGCTGAGGGCGGCGAGGGTGGCGGTCGTGATGTGGGCGACGGAGAGGAGGGCGAAAGGGCAATGCAGCACGAGGCGGGAATCGAGAAGCGGACAAGGGCGTGCGAGAGAGGCGCTGGCTGGGCTGATGGAAAGGGCTCTTCCTGCCGGAGGGACTTGGTCGTGGAGGAGCACACTGGGGAGAAAGTGATGCTGCAAACGAGGTCACAGAAAATGAAGGATGGATGAGAGGATGTAAATAAAGTGTAGGGGCGATGATAACTGTGGAGAGAATATTCTGTTAAATTGAGCTGCAAGTACAATAATTTGATGAGTCAGCTCAAATAGAAGAACCAACAAAAAATGAATTGAAATTATAACGAAGAAAAAACAAGCAGAAAAGTATTTGTTGGTTGTAGAGGATATGTGTATGCCAATTGTCATTTTTAAATATAGTTTTGTTTGACATTAAGTTTCCAAAATTTACTGAATTGCAATTGTTTGTGAATTTGGATGAAAAAAATGCATCGATAATTTTATTATGTGTGAAAGGGACATCTGAAACGATGTGGTATGTAAAATAAAATGTTAAATTAAATATGCCCTACATTATTTCCAATATCAAATTTTGAACGGTGACGTACCTAGGATACGTTCCAAACGAACGAATGAATAGGTAATAGAAAATGAGTGTGAAAAGTTTGGCGGGGAGAGCCCGCACTGAAATGTAATTAAATTGCGAGAAGACCGTCAGAATAGTAAGGTTTACAAGCTTTAGAAACTTGACAATGGTGTAACTGCAATAACTAGTGAAAAAATGAAATTTTGTACATTGTCTAGTTTACATTCGCATACTGCCTTTGTTTTAATAATCTCTATTGATAATTTTTCAAGTTTTATTATTTCACGTAAGTGAAATTCTCTTAAAATGTCACAACCATTAAACTATTAGTACTACATCCGGCTACTAGAATGTGTTGAAGGTATCTTTTGATCATTATCAGAAGCCGAAGAAGTCACTTAATATAAATTAATTGTGCATAAAGATATTTCGATCATTTTACGACCATCTCCAATGCAAACTTTTGGCAACTGGAGATCACGTAGAACTTAAAAGCTACCGCGGTCTAGCCCCTCTATGTTTGCTGTGAATGTTTCTCGTATTGGGTCCGAAAAATCTTTTGACCTTGTCCAAAAGCAATTGGAGAAGTTAAAAGGTTAGAAGTTGAAAGCCATACCATTCACGGCAACACGGAAATATTTCAATAATCTCTACTTAACATTTTTCAAGTTTCATTATCTATATATTATTTTTATTTTCAAATATTTACTTTTGTATTCTGTTTGTTTGTTTATGTTTTACTGATTAATATTTAAGTTAACATCTGGATTTTGATGTGTCTCATCCTTTTACTACCTAAATCCTTCATAAATATCAATAAATGCATAATAACAAGGCATGCCACCTTTTTCACCAAAAGTCAATAACATTAATATTTACGAATAGTAGGAGGCTTTATGAGGGTGGAGAAGCGTATCTTTTTACTGCCACACGCTCTTCATGTGATGAGTCTTCGAGATATTCTCCAAAACAGCACGATACCTTCGATTGATTGATTGATTTTTTCGTATTTCTGGGCGCGTCAACTGCTTCGATCATTAGTCCCGTTAGTGTAGGGCATGTTTTTTTTTCTCGGTAGATGGCGATGATCTTCCCCCGCTGGAAGGCGAGATCCGGCGCCGACCTACCGTCGGCCAGTGGGGTTTCCCCCTAACCAGGACTCTCCCACCAGCGGGGCACCGCCCCTGCCGGGACACGCTCTAAGCTCCCGACCGGTCTCCCGGGATATGTGGTAGTGTAGTGCATATTAGGGAAAGTGTATGCGTGTGTGTAAGGGGAGAGGATAGGACAAGGAAGAGGGAGTTTAAGGGTGTGTGGAAGGGGAGAGGATAGGAGAAGGATCGCACGCGGTCCGTGGCCCATTTGGTAGGGTACTGCTCCGGCATTCGCCTGGTGTTGATCGGAGAAACCACGGAAAACTACCGATCAGAGCAGCCGGCCGCTAGAATTCTCCTCCAGACAGCGACTGAATTCGACCTAGCTAAAAAGCCAGGTCAAAAATCCTGCCGCAGTCAGGACTCGAACCTAGGACATTCCCGGTCAGAAGCGCTGCAGTGACATCAGTGTACTGAGCATAACACTGTGCACTGTGACACAGTGCACTGACATGATGCACTGAGCTACCGCTACCGGTACAATCCCTTCGAAATACGTAAGAAAACAATCCTCATTAACGACGGTGCGCGAGCCGCTTTCTATGGAGACCACGAGATGAATCTCGGCGGGCGAGGACGTCACGTGGCAGTTTCCACATCCGCGCCGAGGCCTTCGGAGCGGCACGGGGCGCTGGGTGGCTTCCTTTGTGGGCGCGCGCCGCAACCAGGGCGGGACGCCCCTCCCCCTCCCCCACCCCCGCAGAGCCCAAGGGATCTGCGGTGACACTTTTCCCATCCGTCGATTGCGCACGCGGCAAAGAGGACGGTTTGGTTTCACCTCGCGACACAAGGATTCCTCAGGTGGGTGGTTGCGATCCGTCCACCAAACTTCCCCTCTGGATAAGAAGATTAGTCAGAAAAGAACACTAACGGATGTAATCGGAAGATCACGATATTGGAAGATAATGTTTAATTATGAATTACCAACAACAGAGATCTATATCAGGTTAGAGAAAAGACAAAGTATACAGACCGACTTTGGGTAAAATGGAACACCATTTACATTTGAGGCAATATACATGCCCGGTGTAGTTTAAAACTAAAAACTCAATAGTGTTGAGAACTTCAACTTATAGTGATAAATTATTTGTATTCAAAAAGTAGTATGCAAAACTTTCATGTGCAAGTGATAAGAAATAGAAAGTTAAAAATTGATAAAATGAAAAAAATTGTAAAAATACAGATAAATAGATTAAAATTTATTAGATATGAAGGCGATAAATCAATACTGTTCATTTAATTTCCATAAATCACGAAAAGAACCACCATTACCTGATACACTGATACTATAGTGGGTTCAGTGTAAAATAAATGCTAATAAAAAATGAATCAAAAGAATTGAAAACTTTTCTCCTGAAATTTTCTAGATATAAATCAATAAATGAACAAATAAATAATTTATACAACACGCACTTATTTTAGAATACTAATGGCAGAATCTGAGGGGCACCCTGAGATCATTTAAGTAGTGTGTGATATTGTCATTAGTAGGCGGCGCTTTTCCAAGAAAAGAGCATGATATTCCATATTTTCCGTCTATTCCACAAACCCGAAATTCAACACCAATTGTTCGTTCCTTTGA
Source organism: Teleogryllus occipitalis (assembly GCA_011170035.1). Classification (NCBI taxonomy): domain Eukaryota; kingdom Metazoa; phylum Arthropoda; class Insecta; order Orthoptera; family Gryllidae; genus Teleogryllus; species Teleogryllus occipitalis. Next base: position 80,253 of record BLKR01005216.1, read on the forward strand.
TCTCATTTAGAGAGAAACATAAGTGTTATTGCTATGAGAAAGTAATGTGTTGCAATAATTTTGTATTTGTATGTCTACCTCCAAGTGCCCACGAAATTAAAGTGCCCACGTTATTTAAAATAATTATTTGCTAATATAATTCAAATCACAAGTAATGAAAATTATAAGAAAGTTTCATGTTTATAATGAATTCTCTATGTCTCTTCGTACAAAGTTGCCATCGTGTAAGTACGAATGTAACACAGTTATGAATAAACCAACAGTTACAGTGCAAGCAATGCTAGCAATATGAATAGCTTCCTTTTCCACTGTGCTTCTAGCAGGCAGGCAAATACTGAAAGTTCAACTTTGATTATTCTGTAGAAAAACGTTACTATATCTTGAAGTATTGTAATGATTATCATATAGAATTACAGTCGTAAATTACTTATTTATTTGTCATTAATTAGACGAAGAAACTTTAATGTTTATGAGTGACCGTGTTATTTTTAAATTACGAGTTGTTTTTACATATTGTTTCCGTCAAAACTTTCTCCCTTCAGAGATTTTTTTATTTAATTTAAATTTCAAAATGAAAGTATTATGCAACTTGCATTTTGCATTATAAAGACCTACATTCATTTTTCTAATGACAAATGAAAGTGAATACAAGTCACATAGAAATAGTATTATGACTGAAGGATGTAATCCAGCAGATATTATACTATCTCAAGCAATAAAAACCATATTGATGATTCAAGGAAAAAAAAGTCAATACAAATTAAATGTTAATAATTTACGAAACTAAGTTACTGATAAATGGTGAAAATACTGAATTCTAATACATCAAATAAAAATAATCTGTGCATTAAAGACAATAATTAATTCGAAATTTCCTTCAACACATTTCCACTCTTCAGTTTAATAGAGCAGATTTCAGATAAAAATAACATTAGAGAAAAGGAATGTGTAAATCTTTTTTTTTCTCTAGGAGCAACGGTCATGAGAAAGCATTAGTGAGATAGATTATCTAAGAGAAGCATCGCATCCTCTCTCAAGAATCTCGGTGTTAGTTGGATTCCAAACGTAGACGATAACTTTGCAAGAAGCTTCGTAGAAATAATTACACTTCTTTTCATTCTAAGAAATTATTAACATTTTTCACCCGAATCGTACACCTTGAAGAGACAAACGAACAGAAGAAATACTGAGAAATCGAAAAATCACACAATAACTACGGAAATGCTGAGAGCTACAAGGCTGAAACCAAACTTAATTAAAATAAAACCTAATTGGGATTAATATTATGTGACCAGTTTTGCAACTAATAAACCTCTCCCAAGTAGAAATTTTTGAAAGTTAACAAATGTTAAGTAAATTAATCCATCATTTGCAGATTGCAAATAGAATATGAATTATATTCAAATATTATACAACACGCTGCAACGGAAATGGCGAAAATGATGTAATAGGGTTCCAAGAAGTCTAAAATCAGTAGTTGGTCATATGTTCGGAAATAAAATGTTTTATTGCGTGAGGCTACGGGGCTATTTTCAAAATTTTCAGAGGATCCGAGGCTCCTTTCGCCTCCCCTGCGCGCCAGCCTGCGTTTACAACGGCTATTCCACTCATGCAATTAATAGTTTAACTATACAAACAAAATGCCCCAATACGAGCGGTGTATCTCAAAAAGTTTATCGATTTTCCTATCCGATTTTTCTCATCGATTCTATCTATTGGCCAATCATAAACTGTGACTCATCTATCTTAGGAAGCGGTATGCATCGATCGTTAGTTACATCGATGTCCAATGCGCCGCGTACGTACTATAACATAACCTCTTTGATTTAACATAGCTTTCAGTTATTTTCTATATTTGGCGCATTTTAGAACTCTATTGGACATAATTTCATACGTGAAATAGTCCTATTACATACCACTTGTGCTTTGTAAATTCTCAGATAAATCCCCTCCTCGCTTCGCGAATCTGGGATTTATCGACAATTTTCGACAAAGCACTCGTGGTATTACCTACGATAAACTGATGCCACACAATTGACATCTCTCGTCAATGGTACTTTCATGCTAAAATATATTCAACTGTCGCTTGTCACCGATTGCGTGGTGATACCGGCTTGAACGGCGGAGACGTGAAGGTTGTCTGCCTGGCGGTAACCAGTGGTTATGGAGGGTATACAGCTGGTAATAAAAATTTGAGCGCATGCGCAATAGATTTATTTCTATGCCATGAAGGTAAAGTCACTGTCCTTCCTGAGGCCCAGCTTACCGAGGGCCTCAAGAGACTCAGATACAGGCACAGAGCTAATTGTTCTAAGAGACAATGGCGTGACCGTTTGCTCAAATACGATTCATTAAGAATCACAAGAAACCACCTGTGTGTACTTTTCCTCTTTCCCAGTGTTACCGAGATGACTTAAATTAATGCCTTACATCACTCGAATCCTGCGAGGGTTCCCCTTTTCTCCGAAAAAATAAAAGGTTTTTAATAAAACCTAATGTCAGCCTTCCTCCGATCTTAATCTGCGAGTGTGTCGTGTGACGCAATTTCTTTGCTGACTTTCAGTTGAGTTAATGCAGTTCTTACTGCAATTCTGCATTCGTGCTGCGCAAGTAAATAGTGATTGCACATTCTACATCAGCAATTTCACATCTATTACTGCTCACTCAATTTGTACATTGGTACCACTTTGGATTTATGTCAGACGACGATGTATAATTAGATTGCAATCCCTCCAGTGATAGAAACTTGAGAAGTTAAAAAAAGATACACAGTTTTTCTGCTAAAGAAATACGAAAGTTTTACAAAAAAAAGTTTAAAACAAATTTTAGAAATTTTAAGGTCGATTACCAAGTATTGGTGAGTCCAATATTTGTGAAAAAAATTTCGTTAAAAAATGATGATATTTTTTCGTTTTTAAAACAAATCGTTTTAGAGATTATATGTTTATGTACGAAATTATGGAGTTTGTATGTTCTGAACGTAACTACTAAGTAACTATGGGACAGTTCACGTAACAACGGAACGGTTCATGTACGTATAACACGCAAATATTCTCTAAATGTTTTGAAATCAATTGGCTTCCAAGACTTGCTGTTGACAGTTAAAATTTCCAATAATATGACTTCTCGCATTAAAAATATCATATTAAATTAGCATATCCATAGAAATACCTTCAAAGTCTGAAGAACCTTAATTTCTTTCAGATAACATTTAAATTATATTTAATTTCCTAACACGAGTTACTCTAGGAAGCGTGTGAAAATTGAATGCGGCAGCTTGGCGTCTTGAGCTCCAACTGCTCCCATCCACACGTCATCTGCGGGTGTGCACTGTAGTTCTTGCGCGCAGAAAACGACCACAAGTGTATAACTTGCCTGTCGAGTTGTTTAGGTCCCTCTTTCCGGGCTGACTGAGTGTGGGAAGGTCTCTTGTGAACGTTGCATCGGGGAATACGTCCACCTTGGTGACACCGGCGCCGCTCATACTAGTGGGTAGACGGGGGATGGTCTCTCCTGAACGTTGCGCCGGTGAATACGTCCACCTTAGTGACACTGGCGCCGCTCACACTAGTGGGGCCGACGGGGGAAGTTCCCTCGTGAACGTTGCGCCGGTGAATACGTCTACCTTGGTGACACTGGCGCCGCTCATACTAGTGGGTCAGACGGGTGGCGGACGAAGGCGAGCGAGGAGTTGTGGCAGGAATTCGGCAAATAGAGATGACCCGCATAAAAGTCTTCCTTTCAGATGCGCTAAAATATTGATTGCGAAATGAACCGAATGTCGTTAAATGTTTACAGTTGTTTCGAGTACGCCAACTTTTCGATTGACAGTTGAGCCCCTCCTCATTCTTCGTCTTCCAGTGGGCGTCATACCCTCGGATGTTCGCGGTGGGGTGGTCACGCATTCGCTATCGGTATCAGTTGATGATCTTCGAAAACGATTACCTGACACGCGTACGGCGCCAATTGCATGGCATGAGTTGACCATTGTTTAGCAGTATGTAACCATATTAAGAGACCTTCCCACACTCACTCAGCCCGGAGAGAGGGACCTATACGACTCGAGAGACAAGCTACACATATGCAGTTGTTTTCTACACAGAACGTCTATAGTGTACATCGATAAGATCGCGCGCAAGGTCAAGAAACGTAGCAGTTTTACTCATACGAGCAAATACGAGCGATTGTGGCCATAACTTGGCGAGATGAGTGAGTTTTGATTTAGGGCGTGTAAACCTTTAAGGTCATTAGTCCCGTTATGAGGAGAGTGTTCTTATCCCATGAGGTAGCGGTGTTATATGTTTCCCCGCTATGATGTGAGAACCTGCGCAAACCTACACGTCGGCTGGCGGGTTTCGTCCATCTCTAGATGTCTCTCCAGCACGACTTCGCTAAGCCGACACATGGAAGTTCCGACTGCCCGAGATATGCGGTTCTGTTGTCGAGAGGGCAAAGCTGTCACGAACGAAATCCGTCTTATCCTTATTTTCTGTCGGACACGCATTCGAGGTTGCCCAAATACAGAACATCCGTGCCCGTAACCCAGTTCCTCTTCTGGGGTAACAATTCAGTCGTCCAGGCAAACGCGACGCTCGCCCCGGCAGACGCGAGCAACGAATGGGTTAAGGAGCGGGTGGAAGGCACAATCAGGCGGCCCCTCAACTAAAAGCACGAGACGGTGAAAAAGAAGAGAACACGGTGAGAAACGAGAAGCCACGCGCTAAAATGGACGTGCAAAAGTGGATTAGTTTGGCCAACGGTTCAATAGAAGATGTCCAAACTCGAACGGAAAAAAAGTTGTCACGTATCCCAAGTGTGTATTAGCATTTTAATAGATTGGCTTGGGTCAGATTCCGCGGGTTTCATTTTCGAAGGGCAATTCAGCAACTCCACCTTCAATAAGACTATTCTCAAATATTGTTCTGTACGTCTTTTGTACGGACACGAGGATAGTTCTTTCTATATGAACATCGCGGGCGGTAAGAATTCAGTACAAACCCATAGCTACCAAATATCATTAATACAGTATTTATTAATTACGGTAGAAAATAATTATTTACAACACGTAGCAGCAGAACATTGCCTACTAACAGTGAAAAAAGTGCCTCTGGGATATTTTAGTAATATTCTTCACTCAAAATGTTCTCCTTTCATCACCGCTCCTTCATTTTTATAAAAGTGAATAATGACTATTGAATTTTGTTCAATTTAAGTCGTGATACTATTATAAATTTTTAATTTGCCGCAGGGGATGCAAATATTTTGTTTTATTTATTCTCATCATCCGTAAATAATAACTTTGATATTTTCCCACTTCTTCTAATTATTGTTTTGTTTGTCTACACAGTAACTGTATTGTACGCAGTATACTTAGATATGTATTCTTTCATCTATTTTAAAGAGAAATGAATTCCGAATTTTCGACAACCACCAATCGTATATTTCAAATGAGAGTGTGATAATGATAAAAACACCTCACCGAATACGAAAATAGCAAATGGAGGGAGCGAAGGAAGCAGACGAAGCAGACTGCAAAGGCAAAGGATCGAGGCAAGGAGCTCAGCTGAAGACTGGAGAAGCGGGGGTGGCAGTGGCGATTAGCGGAAGCCACGGGAGCAAAAACAAGCGAGGCTCTCGGCGCGCACATCTTCCCCCGCATCGGAAGCAGGTGCTCCGTCGCCTTGCCCGCCCTCACCCGCCCTCGCCCGCCCTCGCCCGCCCTCGCCCGCCCTCGCCCGCCCTCGCCCGCCCTCGCCCGCCCTCGCCCGCCCTCGCCCGCCCTCACCCGCCCTCGCCCGCCCTCGCCCGCCCTCGCCCGCCCTCGCCCGCCCTCGCCCGCCCTCGCCCGCCCTCGCCCGCCCTCGCCCGCCCTCGCCCGCCCTCGCCCGCCCTCGCC